>PVKA01002779.1:0-119601 GCA_004027165.1 Ctenomys sociabilis
CTTCTCCTTCTCCTTCTCCTTCTCCTTCTCCTTCTCCTTCTCCTTCTCCTTCTCCTTCTCCTTCTCCTTCTCCTTCTCCTTCTCCTTCTCCTTCTCCTTCTCCTTCTCCTTCTCCTTCTCCTTCTCCTTCTTCTTCTTCTTCTTCTTCTTCTTCTTCTTCTTCTTCTTCTTCTTCTTCTTCTTCTTCTTCATATTTAGGATAGGGTATACAGGGTACACAGGGTCTCACTGTGCCGATCAGATTCATAGTGATCCTCCTGTTTACAGCTTCCCAAGTGCTGGGATTACAGGCAAGCAAGCAACCACACCCATTCTCAATCACTGTCTCAGCACACCCCAGGGTTAGGGCTGGCACTGCAGGCCTAGGGATCCAACTCCCAACCTCTGTGTCTGCCTAAACAGGTGCTTTAATCCTATTTGGCTGGCCCTGTTTACTGGTTCTATCCATTGATTTTCCCTAAGTTAAATTGTCTTGGCCTAGTCATCCAACACCTAGGAGCAAACTGTTGAACTCCTAAATAGAAGTGTTTCACCTGCTCACAAACTTCAGAATTCAGAGGATCAGCATGAGGTCTCCAGCTCAACAGACAGCTGGAAATGAACTCAGGCCCTTGCTCTTGCCAGGGCAGCACTTATTCCACTGAGCCATCTCCCCAGCACCTCCATATTTCTAAATCAAAATTTCTTCAAATTCTTTTCCCTGCTTCAGTGTCATGATTACATTGGCAAAGCCACAACAAAGAACCTGATATCAATATTTTGAGAGCTAAATGATAAAAATTCAAATAATTGCAACTCATTTATACCAATACTGTTTCCACCTCTGTCATATCAAAAGCCTCACATTATAAGAGGGGAAGGAATGAAGGACATGTGTGTGTATTTAAGACACAATACACTTGCACATTAAAAACATTAAAAACTGGAATCTAGATAGGTGAAATGCATTACATACCTAGATAGATGAAATTAATGAATTCTTCCAACTGACTAAAATACAAATAGAGCAAAAGGAAGCCAGTCAAATGAGTTGTTTTAATGTCATTCAGTTGCAAAAGGAAAGTTTCTACAGCTTTCTGTTTGAGACAGGAGTTTTGCTATGTAGTTCAGACTGGCCTTGAACTCTCTATATAGTTCATTATGGATTCAAGCTCATGGTGATCCTCTTGCCTCGTCCTCCTGATTGCTGAGATTACAAGTGTGCACCATCACACTGGACTGCGTATCTGTTTTCTTTTTTTAAGAACGTACAGTTGTTTTGGTGCTATGTAGACGAATCTAAATGAGGACACATAACCCATCGGGAAAATAAAATTAACCTTACAGATTTAGAGTACTATTAGCCTAATCCTCCTCATGAACATCATGTCTCATCCGGTTTGTTCTGAAGTCTTGGCTTGGGTTGCTTCTTTAGACCTTAGGATTAAAAAAAAGGAAAACCAAGACATGGAGCCTCCTTCAAGCCACCGATTCCGCCAGCCTTGCCTGGATTTACAGCCTGATACCAGGACATAGGAGCCCATGGAGCATTATTCATTTCCCACACACCGGGATTAGGCTCAACAATGTGCCCTTCTGCTTAGCTAGGAGCAAAAGTCCTCCAGCACAATGGATGTGCCCGATCAGCTAATTACTTGTCTGTGCACATCCGCATGCACAGAGCGAACACTCACAACCTCAAGTGCCGACCAACACCTATGGCGCTCTGCCCACCTGGGCAGGGAAGGAGACTGCTCAGTGCTCCGTCTATCGCAGCTGCTGACCCTGTATTCTGGTGCAGTTACCTGGACAAGAATCAAGTGTACTTAAAACCTTTATAGAGATAATTTGTGCTTGTTATTTTCATTCATGAAGAAACATCTTCTAATTAATTTTAGGTGGGCACCAGAGTATCTACGTATCATGAGAAGAAGTTCACTAAATAACTGATATAAAGTCACCTCAAGCTAAGGAAAAAGCAAGCCAAAGAAAACTATGGTCAAGAATGTCACATAAAACAAATCCTCTGTTTTAAACATGCAGGTTTGTGTTTCTGATAAATATACTTGAATTTTATCAAGGAAAGAGAATCAGCTCCATTTGCAGCACTAAACATAGATCATTTCTTTCCCTTTTTTATGCATTTAGTACAGGGTCTACAGGATCTCACTACACAGATGGGACTCATAGTGATCCTCCTGTTTTCAGCCTCCAGAGTGATGGGACTACAGGCACATCCCACCACACCCAGTCTCAGTCACCTTCTCTACATACCCCAGGAGCAGGGCCAGCATGGCATGTGGTGCAGGGGATCAAACCCAGGGTCCTGCACTTTGCCTAAGCAGGAACTTTAGTCCACTGAGCTATGTGGCCAGCCCCATATATCATTTCTGAATTAAGGTTTCAGAAAGCCATTGTCTTCCCTCAGCCTTAATGTAATTGGGTCAGCCTGGAGGTGACTCCAGCAACAGCAGCCCAGGCAGTGAGGCACCTTGAGTTCAGTTCTTTACCCCAGCAGGTGAAGATGTTCACCACCACCCAAGGAAGTTGCAGATGGTAAGTTTACTGCTCTTGAAGCTGCCTTCCTAGTCAAGGCTTGGATTAGATCCTGATGGCTGCTGTAACAAATTATCCCAAATCTATCAGTTTGAAAAACACAAGCTAACAAAACAAAACCAAATAAGCAAACAAATATAAGCTTACCACCTTATAGTTCTGGAGCTTTGAAGTCCAAAATGGGTCCTGCTGTGCTTAAGTCAAAAGTTCAGCCAATTTATGTTTATTCTGTAAGCTGGAGAGGGAAAGTATGTCCCTTTGCTTAATGCAGCTTCTGGAGGCAAGCTCTCCTTGCCTTTCCTAGCCCTCAGTCCTTAATGTATGATCCCATGCTGGCCTGTAAGCCCATCCTATTCTTGTCCTTATAATTTCCAAAGGAGCTTTTAATTTTTTAAAGAAATGGGAAGTTTGCATTATCGTACCTTTGCATGGTTACCACATCTCTGACACCCCTGCCTCTTTCTCTTCTGAGAACCTTTGTGATTACACTGCATTCATTCAAATAGCCCAAGATAACCTCCACATTTCAAAAGTCACACAGTACTTAATCCTTTCTTCACAATTCCTTTTGCCACAAAAGACAATATTATCACAGTTTTCATAACTGGGACTTGGACATCTTTGAGGAGTACGTGCTTTTGCCTAACAAAATACTGTTTTTCATTTTCAAATTAGAAACTACTGGCCAGTTCTACACTTAATCTTTCTTTCACTACTTACCTCTGAACCCACTGCCTGCCACTTCTCTTACTCTGAAGTATTATTTGTGGATGTCCTATTTTTGTAAGATTAAGAGCCCCTTGGAGATATGGATATTGTGTTGCAATTGCTATTACTGAAACAACTGGATAGAATGCATGAGATAATGCTTGTCAGGACTTCAAGCAAATGGGAAATGGTGGCGCTTTCTGATTCACAGTAAGGCAGTGCTAGGATTGCCCTACTTTGCTGTCTGGAGGGCACCTCCAGCCAACATGCCGAATGAGGCAAAGTTGCAGTTGGCAGGGGATTGGACTATTTGTAGCTAGAGTTTTTAGAAGAGGGAATCAGAGAGAAGAGAACAAAAATCTGAAGTCTTGCTCCACTTTTCAGCTCTTTGGTCTTCATCTGAATGTTGACAGGTACATGTTTGTAAAGGTGCTGTCCAGGAATGAAGAAAGAAATACCTGAAAAGACTGGAGGAATCATACAAGGTGTTTACACAAAATCAGGAAATGTTCCTGTTCCTACCACTAGGAGTGAAAAACCTCAGAACTCATGAAGAACTGGGTAGAGTTCTTAGAAAGATTTAGCTTGAGTGTACAAAGTTGCTGTTATAATGCAGACTGTTTTAATCCTGTGTAACAGTTCAAAAGCAAGCTCTCAAAGGATCAAGCTGCAAGCAACTCAAGTGAAACCCAGAATGAAGCACAACAATATTTATAGGAATATAAATATATTCAGCACCCCAAAGATGAAATCCACAGTGTGTGACATTCCTTCAGAAATTAACAGAATTAATTCTCAGAAGCAGGACAAAAAGTGTGACTTATAATGAGGGCAAAAGTCAGCCAACTGAAACTGATTATAGAAATGATAAAGTCAGTAAACAAGACATTAGAAGAGTTATTATAATAGCTTTCCATAAATAGAAGCAAGAGGAAAGATGGCCTCTGATGGCTAGAGATGTGAAAGGCATAAAAAGACTCCAATGGATCTTCTAGCGATGAAAGCTACAATATGAGAGGAAGCATACAGCAGATTAAACATTACATAAAACAAGATTTATAAACTTGAACAGATAGCAATAGAAACTGTCCAAAATAAAACCCAGAGAGAACAGTTGTAAAAAATGGAAAAATAAACTAAGCAGAGCATGAGCAAGCTGAGGGACAACTTTCAACATAAAATAGACATGTATTTGGAGTTCCCAAAGGATGAGAGAGATTGTTTCCAGCTTTGAATAATTTTGAGTAAAGTGGCAATGAATATTCATATATTTATGTTGATATATATTCTTCAATACCCAAGTGAGAAATTACTGGGTCCTGGGGATCATATATTTTTGACTTTTTAAAAGATATTGTCACACCTTTTAAAGTGACTTTACCATTTTGTACACCTCCCTGCACAACTAAAATTCCATCTTCTCATCATCACACTGACCCAACAGTTTGTTGTTACTTATTAATTTTAGCTGTTATAGCGAATGTACAGTAATAACTTTGGTTTTCTTCTGCTTCCTATTGAAGAATATTATTGAACATCTTTTCATAGGCTTCCTGTCTGTTTATAAATATATATCTTTATGAATACCTACTGCAATCTTTTGCTCATTATTTTAGTGAGTTATTTATCTTCTATATTACTCAGCTTTATTGTGGCTGAGACCCAATCCCTGACAGGTACAACTGAACAAAGAAGACATTTAATTTGCTTAACCATCTGAAAGAGCTCAGCCCCTAGTTGACTCTGAGGCAGGAATGGCATGGCACAGTGGAGCAGCACTGCTCAGCTCACAATGACTGAGCAGCAGAGCAACAATGAGGGCCCCTGCACAGAATCAAAGGCCAAGTCACCATGACCCACCCAGACACACCTGGGCACATGCTTGACCAGTCTGTTAGGTATTTATTAATCCATTGGGGTTGACAACTCAAGACTAGAAGTCACATCTCATTAAAAAGTTACAAAAAATCTCAGGAGGATTCTAATATAATTATTGCAAATATTTTCTCTTCTTCTGTGGCCTTTATCATTTTTGTAACAGCGATGTTTGAATCATTTTGTTGAAACAATTGATAGACAATAAACTTCACATGCTTAAAATGTAAACTTCAATCAGTTTCAACATACATACCCACCCATGAAATATTTCAAATTAGGGAGCATATTCACCACTATCGAAGGCATCTTATATTTGACTTCCTCTATAATGCTCTTCCACCTTCCTCCTTAGGAATCTTCCCCACCTCACTATAGGTTACTTTGCATATTTTGTGCACATGGCAATTAAAAATATCCTTTTGCTTAGCTTTTTTCACCAGCACAATTATTTCAGATGCCTCCACATTGTTTGTGCAACAATCCTTCTCTTTTTATTACTAAATAGTAGTCCATTGCATATTCATCTGTTGGCATTTGTGTGATTTCTAGGTGTCAGCCATTAAAAATAAGGCTGGTATGAATATTTGAATATATGATTTTATTTCTCCTTGGTCTAAAATCAGTGACCATGGCATCAGTATCAAGATGCAGTAAAAGAAGAATCATTGAATTATAAAATAAACAAAAAGCTGGCAGACTCAACAGACAACGGCGATATTAGAAAATATACAGTAGGTTCTCCATATCTGTGGCTTCTGCATGAATTCACAGATTCAGTCAAATTTGGAAGAGAAATATTTATGAAAAAAAAAAAAAGAATTGCATTGGTATTGATCATGTAACAACTTATCCCACTTGTCCTCATTTCCTAAACAGTAAATATAACTTTTTATGAAGGATTTACATGTGGTACACAGGCTAAATTCAATAGTCACATGGCAATGTCCTTTGTGAGATTATAGATGAGTTTTCTATGTTTACAGTGTTCTGAAAATCGTTCTATTGCTTTAAAAATAAGATTGCTCCAGAACAAAAGGACTAAGAAAAGAAAAAATTACTCAGATGTTGTTACAGATTGCATCAATTCCCTGAGCATGTTTTCCTATTGTCAACTGGAGAACCATGTGCTGCCTCTGGGTTGGAATGTCTTTCAAAGTCATATTATTTGAAGAGCATCCTTCATTTATTGAATCTTCACTTAGTGCCAGTAATATTTAATAAAATTTGCTCCACAAGCACCTTATATAGATAACTGTGACAAAATTCCTATTACTCTGAACATTTTGTCTTTTTGTAATCCTACCATTACCTCATGTATTTATGAAGCAGATAATCTTCATCTATAAAATCCCTTAATAGCTCTGCTGCATTTTGGAGCACTTTGTCCTAAAGTCTGCCTGAATTCTCCTATTATGGTCACTAGTTTATATTTTCCACTTCAAAAAAATTAAATTAAATACATATTAACTCCGGAGACATCATGGCAAAAGATTGCAGCCATCAGCAACCTACAAACAAACGAGGCCCTCATTTCCTCTATCCTCACCCTGGATGGGTGCAGGTACTAGGTTTCCTGAGTAGCGGGTGTGACTCTGAGGAATACACTGGGTCAAACTTCCACCGTGGCATCAGGGAAGATCTATTTGTTTTCTAATAAAGCCAGAGAAACTTGCTTTCCAGCTGCTGGCTTCCAGTATACACTGGTGCTTCCATTTGGTCTGTAAAGCAGCCCAGCCTCCTGGGCCCTAGCTGTTGTGGCATTCTTTGTCTCTGCCCCAGCAGTGCAAGGACCAAAGGAGGTTCCAGATAAAGGGATTGGGGGCTGCAACCCTTGCCTAGGGGAGATCTACATGGTTTCACTACTGATCTTTATAGTCCTCTTTGTTTCCCCTCTCCCAGCTTTGCAGCCCTTTTTATCTGTAAATAAAAAGTTGTACATACATTTTCAAGATGTGATGCATAATACAACTTCATACATTTAGGAGGATGACAGCTGCCCTCTGAGGTATCGCCTGACAGACTAAAATCCAGAAATCAATCATTTAGATACAGGGATGCTGTGCCATTGCTCCCAGTATGTATTGCGGCACCCAGGAACCACTTATTTGAGACATGCCATCGTAACTCTGATAGATTAAAGCATCACATCCAGGAAACAATTGCATGTGGGGGAAAATGCTCTCATAGATCTGCCGTGTTATAGCCCAGAATCCAGCAGCCAGCCCAGCAAGTGTGCTGCACCCGAGCCTCCAGAAACCTGTGAAGCAGCAGGATGACAGTTCTGTTCTTCAACAGCCCATTATGAACTAATTAGCATACATGAATTGCAGATTTGAAGCATTAAAGTGATGTACAAATCATTAATTTTTTGTCAAATCCATGTCATCCTTGTGTATGCCTTCCTGTTTTAATGTTGCATGACAGTGAAAAGAGGTACAATCCTCTGTATATAAAGAGGAGAGATTTGGTGTAGCTGATATAATGAGATCTATTTAAACACTACGCATTTTTCAGCTTTGACTATATCTGCTTGGGAAAATGCTGCTCTTGTCCCATTAGGGTTAATTGCGAAAGGATGTTAATATATTCCAAACCCCAGGGGTAGTTTTACATGTTCTCTGAATGAAACAGGGAATGTAAGACCTACTTCACATTGGAGCTTTCTTTTTGAAAAGTCCTCCTTTTGATTAATAAAATCTTTCTCACCAGGGATGGTGTAACTGTTTAGAATAAGAGCTTAGTTTGGAGGTGTATGAGGGTTCCAGTGCAGCAGATCTAGCCCTGTTAATCCAACACTAAACTTAATTTATAAAGATGTAGACTGTGATGCCATAGAAAAGGGGAAATCATCAAAGCAAACTTTCATTGTAGAAGTACTTCTAAATATCCATTTGTGAGTTTCTGTATTGTCTCTGTGTATTTAATTACTAATGTTGTTTGTATTTAAACAAATGCTAGGTATTTCATTTGAATTTCTTGTTTCATTTTAGAGTGGAGTCACTATTTGTAATAGTTTCCATGGTAACAGAGTGTAATATTAAATATAAATATGTATGCAATATGTGTACGTATCCATATTATAAATGTGTACTATAGATGATTATGATTACAGCAGACTTAGCTCTCAATGAAAAACCAAATTAAAACAGTAGCTATATTTTATAGAGTCTAAAGATGACCACAAACTTGGTTCTCCCTGATGGGAAATATGCAAGTTCTGGGAGGGACAGAGGGGTCTACAAGGATGTACGGTTAACTGTGCCCACTTTTCACCCATTCTCTTCCTCCCCAACATTCTAAACCACAAAGTGCTGGATAAGATGAAAATCAAGCTCAAATTCCAGGGGAAAAAGGATTATGTTACAAAGGACCTCAAGAAAGTGAGGGATGCCTTGAGAAAAGGAGTGGGCAAGGTGGGATAGTTTGGTCCATGCGTGTCAGTGATGGAGGGGAATTAACAATAAGGGAAAATGTATACTTCTTTATCATCTGCATTAGGCATATTGCATATTTTCAATTTTAATCCTCTCAGTAAATATTTAAGGTCTGTATTATATTCATTTTAAAGATAGAGAAGCTAGGGCTCAGAATAAGTGAAAATTATTCATGACTGAACTAATAGCCATGAAGGTTTTATTTCCTAGATGTCATATCACTGTCCTGAGACCTTCCATAGGACAATATTCAGAAGATAAATCTATCCTTTTTTCCAGTACTGGGAGATTGAACTCAGGAATGCTCTTCCACTGAGGAACAACCTCAGCTCTTTATTTTTGGATTTGAGACAAGGACTTGCTAAGTTTCCCAGGCTGATCTTGACCTTGTGATCCTCCTACCTCAGCCTCCTGAATCCTGAGATTACAGGTGTGTTCCACCACACCCAGATATGTATCCACTCTTTCTAAACAAAACTTCCAATTCATTCACCTACAGAGTGGAGATGGAGCAATGATAATGACTCGTCTCATGTAGAAGATGACACTAAGAGTAATCTGAGTGAAAGGGAGGATAGTATTGCCATCTCTGTCAGTAGGAATTGTTTTAAGTGCCATGCAACAAGGACAATATTAAAACTATAGTGGCTTTACTAATGTGGGACTATTTTTAATAAATTTTCATAAATCTTCACAAATCTAGAGGTGATCAGGCTTAGGCTGAAATGGGAGTTTCACAATACAATCAGGCACTCAGATTGATTACCTCTATAGCTTATATATTTTTATTATCTTATAACTTTCCTTAGTGTAAGGCTAAAATACTTATTTTTGTAAGATGGCTGATACATCACTAGACATTACAATTTCATTCCAAGCTAAGAGAAAATGAGTGAATGAACAAAGGGTAAATTCTCAAGCCAGTTGAGACATTATCATGCTCTCTGTCTCTGTCTCTGTCTTTGGCTTGTGTCTCTGTCTCCACCCCCTTTCTGTAAAGACACAGTTTCAATTGTTAGATATCACACACTACATTTTGACATTTTTTTGATGCCCTTGGGTTTAAGCTGTGATGTATTGAATGCCAGAAAATACGAAGCACTGCACAAATGTGTGTGCCACTTGTCCACAGGGATTATACGAATTTTCCCTGTATCATTCCAGCTTTGATATACTACTAAATCCAGCATAAGCTTGTCTCTGTTTACCAATTACTAGTTACTTTGCTGACAGGCCTAACCAAAACACCACACAGCTTTTTTACATATGGCCATGACATGGTGGCAAAGAAGTATGAGGAACTGTATCATTTTTTTCTGAGCTTAACACTATTACTAATAAAATGAAAGTTCTGTTAGTCAAGAAGAATGGATTATCACTCAGTTATTACTGAGTAGGGAGTGTCAAAGACAGACATTTCCTCATGACTTTGGTCATCTTCCAGGACAGACATTTCCTTGTGACTTTGTCCAGAGCACATACATAGAGAGGGAAGAAAAGAGGCCCTTTGCATCATGGATAAATGTGCATTCTGGCACATGGGGAGACACCATCTGGATATCTCTCGTCTTCTTGTAGCTTCTGAAATCTTTGGCTTCTATTCTCAGGACTCTCCTCTGATGAATCCTTATAATTCATCCTACTGATTAATGTTACTCTGTTTTGTGAATATGTCTCCCTCTGAAATTTATGTGCTGGAACTTATTCTCCACAGCGATGACGCTGTGGCATAGCTCCTGGGAAGCGAGAAAAGCCATGAGCACTGCACCTTCAAAAGTGGGCACAGCGCGCTTGCACAGTGGCTCAAAGGAACCAGCAGCCTCTCCCATCATTTTTGCCACATGAGGCTGTACAAAGATACTATCATGGAAAGAAACAGTATCTCAGACAATCAATCTTTGAGCATTTTATGCTTGAACCTCCAAGCCTCCAAAACTAAAGGATAAGGCTTTATTGTAACAAATTTCTCAGTCTAAATATTTTGCCATAAAAGCAACAGTAGATTAATATATCTGACTGATAAGTGTTTAATTATTAGCGTGTTCACTGGTGCCCCTAAAACCTCAGAAAACAGTGGCAGTGAACACTATTTGATCAGGTGGCATTATGGTTTGTGTCTAGTTGCTGCTCCAAAGCCTCATGCAGTCACTGGGGCAGCTTCTAGATTTTTGTGGTTAACTCATGGTCCAGTGAGGGAATTATGGGTGTGAGCCCTACACCCACCTTGGGGTGGGTAATCTGCATACAATACGGAGAGGAGAGAGAGAGGCTTGCTAGCTGCCACAGCCGCTGCTCCTCCCTTTGCTCTTTGCTGTTTTCTGATGCCATGAACAGCTGTCCTCTGCCATGTGCACCATGCGTGGGAGCCAGCTAAGTATGCACTGAAACCTCCACTAATGTGAGCAAGTAAACCTTTCCTTCCTTAATTTGAGGTGTTGGCTGTTTTCTCCAAGAAAAGAGAGATAAGTAATTAAGACAAGTGGGTTCCACAGAATCTAGAAAACAATCAAAGGTTCTGCTATGCAGAACCAGAGGCTTCACCTCTCACAACCTCTGACTCTGAACAAGTTCCTTAGCTTCTGAAAACTCAGTTACCCACATCTGATAAACAAAGACAATAAAAACACCTCCCTCAGAAGTTTTCTGTGAGAAGATAGGAGTCAAGGTACAAATAATACCTAGAAGAATCTACAGATTCTTCTCATGGTAAGAATCTGACCAATGTTAATTAATATTTTATTATTACTATTAGTCAACTTAACATGGATACAAATATAAGTATATTATTTTATTCAATAAACTATTAATAGTATTTGTTACTCAGTTGCATCATGTTAAGAATTGTTGATATTCCATCTTAGAGATAATAGGTATATAAAGTATGCAGTGAAGTGATTAGTAAATAGTAGGTATGGTAAGCACTATTAGTTGTTTGTTGATATCCACTTATTGGGAGAACCCTTACTGTCAACATTTAATTTAGTTCAAGACAATGATATGTCTGGTGTTTTAGTTACATTCTCATTGCTGTGACACAAAACAAAACATCCACTGCTCAAAGGAGAAGTTTACTTTGGCTCACATTCTTAGTCGCAGACTGGCCTCAATATAGGAAAAGCATGTTGGTAGGGCTGAGCAGAGAGAAGATGCTCACATCTCAGGAAACAGAGAGAATAACAGGGAGTCACGGAGGGAGATAAGTCCGTCCAGATCAGGGTCCCAGTGACCTATCTCTTTTCAGTAGACCTCAATTTCTAACAGTGCATTTAGTTATATCATCCCTTAATCCAATCATCTTCTAAACTCACTTGGGTTGGGGGTCCATTTTTCTTTCAACCATGGCATTCCCCTCCAAAGACACATGTATATCTCCTTATACAAAATGCATTTAGCCCATCTCTAAGAGATACCAAAGTCTTAACAGTTCCAGAATTGCTGAAAATTCCAAGTTGGAAGTGTCCTCTGAGACTCAATGCAAATTGTTATCTGGGAGCTCCTGTGAAAATAAAAATGTTAAACACTCTCAACACACAATGGTACAGGATAAACATTCCCATCTCAAAAGGGAAAAATGAGAAAAAGGAACAGAAACAAAGCGAGACAGAAACCCACTAAAGAAAACATTAAATGCTGTAGCTCCATGTCTAGCACCCTGGGCACACTGTGGCAAAATCTGACCTCTAGATGGCTTGGGTAGCCTTATGTATAGGGCACTGACAATTGAAGTCCTCTTGGCTTTGCACTTGGTATGACTTTTCTCACTGCTTTTACCTTTTCTCAACAGATGTTCCACATTCCTGCCTTCTCCAAATTACTGGTATCTCAACAATTTCAGCATTACTCTCATAGCTTTATACATTGGCCTTCTCTTGAGAATAAAACCTCACTTTACATGCATTTCTCTGAAGCATGATTGGAAGTCTCCTTGAACCTACAATTCTTTCATTCTGCATCCCCATAAAACTGGTATCACATGGACAACACCAAGGCCTGCTTCCAGCTTGAGAAGTATCCAGCTCTCCCTGGCTCATGGATGCAGAAGCTTCCGCCTGCCTGGATAGCTACACTGTGAATGAATACCAAGGAAAAAATAAACACCAAGGAAACTCCTTATGACCAGTGACAGGAGAACTTTCAGGAAAAAAGCACTTGAACCCACCCATGACCACACTCATATTAACTGGCATGAAAGGAGTGGTTTATTTATGGCAACTAGTATGTGCCAGGCTGCTCAGACCTGAACAGCAGTGATGGCTGTGGAGGCAGGCACCTTATAGAGCCTATGGGAATGGGGATGGGGAGTCATCAAGTGTCCTTCACTGGGTCAGGGTATTCTGGGCAGGCAGGAATGTGGAGGGGGAGTCATAAAGTGCCCCTGGCTGGGCCAGGGTGTTCTGGACACAAAGTACAAAGTACTTGAAGCAAGCTGAAACAAAGTTATATGTGTAAGCAGCGGAACGTAGACAGTCAAGGTTAAATCTTTACTGCACAGTTGTATTTGGGCATTCAGGTACATCAGAAGTGGTATGGGCGATGGAGACCCATGGCTGGATGCTGTAACAACCAGCCTTATCCTCCCAATAGCACAATTAGCCGTAACACTCTTAAAATCCAATCACCTTGCAAATTTATGAGATTTTAGGATCTATCATAGATCCAAACTATAATACCTAGCCAGAATGATACCATCTTTATTCACTTGCAGATGGAGAATGGCAAAGTTCAACCAATGTAATATGAATGGAATTCCTTGAAGAGAGCTTCCTTTGTTGAATAGAAAGACAAAATTTTTCTTTGTAAAAACCTCTTTCCCATTGTTTTTCCCCATCACAAGCCTGAGGCACTGCACTCACCTTGAAAGCAGGAGCAAATGAGCCACCAGAGATGAGGATAGAAAAAAGAAAACAGATCTTGAGTATCTGATGACATCACTGAACTTTAGATTGTCTGACTGTAGATTTATTATATGAAGAAAAATAACCTTACTGTCTAAGCCTTCTGTGATGCCAGAATTCAAGGTAATGTAGGTTTTTGCCATGTGGGAACATCCTTGTCTTCATCATCGTTTTGTCATCATCAATATCTATGAAATTGTTGCAGGCAGCCAAGTTAGATAGAAATATTATAGGCAGTCAGATAGGGCCAGGCCTCTAAAGGAGATAACATGAAAGATAAGATACCTTAAAACTGTGGGAGGGATGGATGCTCCTACTGTGAACCAGACCTAATGACCAAAGAAATCCTAACCTCCCTAAAGAATAACATCCAGGATTGATCATTATCCTAAGAAAGCCAGAAAGAATCATTATTTATGACCACCAGATAAGGTCCTGTTTTACATTCATGCCCCCTTGCTACATAACTTGCTTTCCCATTTGGTCCTGGACTTAATCAATTTTACCTGAGCAATGGTGCTTCTAATCCCATTGGTTGACCATAGTTTTGTCCCCCATCATATCCACCTAAGCAAGCTCCCATTCTCTTCACCTTAGCCCCACATAGTTTTACATTATAAAAGTGCCTGGAAGAGACAGCTTTCTGAGGAAGAACCTACTGGGGCCCCCCTCCTGTCCATCTCTCTGACTGGAGCTTTCTTTCCCTCAATAAATACATTCTGCTCATAGCCTCTGTTTGTTCCTAAAATTCATTCTTCGGTTTTAGAGAACATGAACTTGTCCAGGTCAGGTCAGGAGATCATTTTTCCCTATGTCATTTGGAGGTTCCCTATATCATTTGGAGGTCACCCACCTGAGATCAGTGTTTCTCCCAGTATCAAAATGACCGAATGATATTCATGTCTCTATTCTGTTCTATTCTTTTTTATTATGTTTTGTTTTTCCAGTACCAGGGATTGAATTTGGGACCTTATGATTGCCAGGCTGGAGCTTATACCTCTGAACTATCTCCTCAGCCCATTTCTGTTCTATTCTTACAGACTATCTGTCTTATGGACTGATAATAGGTCCATGGAAGAAGTTATTTAGCAAGAAACATTCACCAGAAATGATCTTTTAGGGTTTTCTATTCTCCTAGGGAACTGGAAAAAGTCCTAACAGTCAAAGGGACTTGGGGGCAAAGATCAGGCAATCATGTTTAATGTTTTGAAGCATCTACTAAGAACCAAAGCTCTGAATCACACTGATTCCCTCAGGATATGTTCTTTAGAAATATATAATTCTATTATGCCATAACAGTCTATCTGTACCTGGATGATATTAAAAATACTGTGCTGTGGGGGACCTCCTGGGAAACTCTACATGAAGGAAGAGCAATTGTCTTCATTTTGCCTGTTTCTGACCCTATGTATAGATACATACAGATCTGGGCGGGGTCCCAAAAAGCAGGGCTGGAGAAGCAGTGGCTGTGGGACCTGGGCGCGGGAGCTGGGCCTAGGTCGGTGATCTAGCAGCTATGTCTGTGTATGTGTCTTGGAGAAATAGGGCCCACTGAGAACAATGCCACCACCGTCTGACATCATCAAAGTGGCCATTGAATGGCCAGGTGCTAACGCCCAGCTCCTTGAAATTGACCAGAAACGACCTCTGGCCTCCATCATCAAGGAAGTTTGTGATGGATGGTCATTGCCAAACCCAGAGTACTACACTCTCCGGTATGCAGACGGTCCCCAGCTCTACATCACAGAACAGACTCGCAGCGACATTAAGAATGGAACAATCTTACAACTGGCTATCTCCCCGTCCCAGGCTGCACGCCAGCTGATGGAGAAGACTCAGTCATCCAACATGGAGACCCGGCTGGATGCCATGAAAGAGCTGGCAAAACTGCTGATGTGACTTTTGCCACCGAGTTCATCAACATGGATGGCATTGTTGTGCTGACGTGGCTCATGGAAAGTGGAACCAAGCTCTTGTCCCACTACAGTGAGATGCTGGCATTCACCCTGACTGCCTTCTTAGAGCTCATGACATGGTTTCAATCACCTTTATTAAGCAGATTGCAGGGTATGTGAGCCAGCCTATGGTGGATATATCAATCCTTCAGAGGTCCCTGGCCATTTTGGAGAGCATGGTCTTGAACAGTCAGAGCCTATACCAGAAGATAGCAGAGGAGATCACTGTGGGACAGCTCATCTCGCACCTGCAGGTCTCCAACCAAGAGATTCAGACCTACGCCGTTGCACTGATTAACGTGCTTTTTCTGAAGGTTCCCGAGGACAAGAGACAGGATATGGCCAATGCCTTCGCTCAGAAGCACCTCCGATGCATAATCCTCAACCATGTGATCTGAGGGAATCGCCCAATCAAAACTGAGATGGCCCATCAGCTATATGTCCTTCAGGTCCTAACTTTTAACCTTCTGGAAGAAAGGATGATGACCAAGATGGACCCCAATGATCAGAACCACGTCGACCCAGCCTTGGACTTCACTCAGACCCCTCCTGGAATGCTGGCCTTGGACAACATGCTGTACTTGGCCAAAGCCCACCAGGACACCTACATTTGGATTGTCTTGGAGAACAGCAGCCGAGAAGACAAGCATGAATGCCCCTTTGGCTGAAGTGCCCTTGAGCTCACCAAAATGCTCTGTGAAATCTTGCAGGTTGGGGAACTGCCAAATGAAGGCCACAATGACTACCACCCCATGTTCTTTACCTATGATCGAGCATTTGAAGAGCTCTTTGGAATTTGCATCCATCTGCTGAACAAGACCTGGAAGGAGATGAGGGCAACAGCAGAGGACTTCAATAAGGTCATGCAAGTGGTCCGAGAGCAAATCACTCGAGCTTTGTCCTCCAAACCCAACTCTTTGGACCAGTTCAAGAGCAAACTACGCAGCCTGAGATACTCTGAGATCCTACGACTGCGCCAGTCAGAGAGAATGAGTCAGGATGATTTCCAATCCCCACCTATTGTAGAGCTGAGGGGGAAGATCCAGCCTGAGATCCTTGAGCTAATCAAACAGCAATGCCTGAACCGGCTCTGTGAGGGCAGCAGCTTCCGAAAGATAGGGAACCGCCAGAGACAAGAATGGTTCTGGTACTGCCGCTTGGCACTGAACCACAAGGTCCTGCACTATGGTGACTTGCATGACAACCCTCAAGGGGAGGTGACATTTGAATCCCTGCAGGAGAAAATTCCTGTTGCAGATATTAAGGCCATTGTCACTGGGAAAGATTGTCCCCACATGAAAGAGAAAAGTGCTCTGAAACAGAACAAGGAGGTGTTGGAATTGGCCTTCTCCATCCTGTATGACCCTGATGAGACCTTAAACTTCATTGCTCCCAATAAGTATGAGTACTGCATCTGGATTGATGGCCTCAGTGCCCTTCTTGGGAAGGACATGTCCAGTGAGCTGACCAAGAGTGATCTAGACACGCTGCTGAGCATGGAGATGAAGCTGCGGCTCTTTGACCTGGAAAACATCCAGATTCCTGAAGCACCACAACCAGTGCCCAAGGAGCCTAGCAGTTATGACTTCATGTACCACTATGGCTGAGCCTGGGGCCACAGACCACAGTACCCAGGAAGGGATAGGGGCCCAGGAGTGACACTCACAGTCTGGTGCCTTGTCATTTGCTTGTATTAGATCTGTAGTGATCGTGGTAGCCAGTGAATATCAGCAACTCAAAACCCACTTTGGACCACCAACATTCCTCTTGGTTCCTGTCCACTAGGAGTCATGAAGGCAGGGTCCTCTGCCCTCTCAGTCACTGTGAAGCCTGTGACTGGGCTGTGAGAAATGAACACCTGGTGCCCTGGCCCTCCAGTCCCCACACTGCATTTAAACTGGGTTTAACAGCAGCCATTGTCCTTCTCTTCCTGAGCCTGTTCTGGTTGGCCAGAGCCCAAGTAAGCCAGCACTGATCCAGAAGTGGCTGCCTGCAGAGGTCCAGTGTGCTGGGTGCGTTAACAGTGTTGTAGTGACTGCCTTAGAGTAGCTCGTGTCTGTGGCTCAGATCTGGATACAGGCTTTGGGCCTTTACTTTTGTCTTCATGAGGGCTCACTTTAGCCTCATCTGGTGCCAAGATGTTTCTGCTTCTGAGGTTTGGCTTTAACATCTCTGATCTAGAGCTATCAGCTCTTTTCTTGCTCATGCAGGTTATCAAGGGAGATGAAAGTTCTTACAATTTGTCCATCTCATACTGGCCATGTAGAGACCTACAGGCTAAATCCTGTTTTCTTACTCTTCAGGAACACTGCAGGGAAAGCCCAGCTGAGACTAGAGCAAGGCTGTGGTGAGGTCACTAGATTCCAGCCCCACCTCACATTTATAGCTCTCCCTTCGTAGATGAGAAATGTCCCACTAACCTGAATTTCAGCTCCCTCTGGGTTGTTTCCGTTTGGCCTTCCAGACTCCACAAAGTTTGCTTTCCCTTGCTCTCCTTCCTAGTGCTGTGGTTTCTACCCCTGGCTGTGATTCAGGGAGCTGGCTGAGGCCACACCTGTGCCATGGGGCTTCCCTGGTGCTGCAGCACTTGTACCACACTCATAGCCTGTGTCTCCCTGGACATGTACTAACACGGTGGCATTCAGTATTTGTAGCCTGGCATGGTAGGTACTACCCACTGAAGAGTGTACTATATATTTTCTTTACTATAGGCCATACTTATACAGACATGTATATATATTTATATAACATCTACCTATCCTAGGATGGAATGTTCGGGAAGAAAAAATACTTGCAATTGTGAGCCAAGAGTGTAACCAGAAAGCATCAGGAGCTTCCTGTCAGTAACCATGTTTTCAATAAATATCTTTCCTGTATAAAATATATATATATACACACACACACACACACACAAGGTCTGGCTAGGACTTTTCCTTATCCCTTAAACTGGCTTTAAGCAATGCATGTTGGTTTAGCGGAGGTGATAGTGGTAGTCATTGAAAACAGCACAAGTGTTTCCCTGGTTATTTGCCCCCTTCTCGAGCTACTCTTTAATGTAAACCTGGTCAAGAGAGAGGTTATGACTTCCTGTGCTTTGAAAGATTACACATCAGAGCTCAAGCACTAGACCCCAAAACATCAGATACTACCTCAATTGTATAATGCAGATTATTCTCTGTATATCCTTCTCTCTGAATATTGCAGAGGTAAAAATACAGGCCTCCCACACCTATCCCTATCCCAGCTCACAGCACCCACCTACTTCCTTCCATTCTCAGTCACTTATTCTCGAGTTGCTCCTCCTTCATGACTGAATAAAACCCAGATTTGGCCCTGGGTTTTATTTATTTATTTATTTATTTATTTATTTATTTATTTATTTATTTATTTATTTATTTATCCTTTGCTCTGGATAGCCATCACCATGGCTGGACTTATGAACCCTTGGCTCTCCATAACTACAAATGTACTATAGTGTCTTTATTCTTGCCATGGGTCTCACTGGAAGTGGTAGATTGGAATTAACTTAATGGGATATTCAAATAATTTATCCATAGGATTACAAATATAAACTTCCAGGACTGAGAGTAGGACAAGGAAGGGCGTTCTGCACAGTATCTAGAATGAGGTGAAAAAGAGATCATGAGCTAAGTGAAGGACAGTGGTTCAAGGTATCCTTGCAAAGTATCCTGGGTAACAGTATCCACCAAGAATTAAACTGATGATGAGCAACTATTTTCCATATAACCTCTTCTTCGCTAGTTGATAGTGAAAGTAAATTTCTGACAACATTGGACTGCACATAAAGATTTGAGAGTATATAGAATAAATTTCATACAATCTATTCTATAAATTCAATAAAATTTTAGATCTTGACCTTTTAAATATTTTAACTGCATTGGTGTATGCAATGTTGATGTGAGGCAGATGTGACCAAATTCTAAAATTTGGGTTTAATTAACCTTGTAATAGACATCAAACCGGTTAAGAACTAAGGACTGAATCAATGATCAGACACAAAACAATTAAAATGATGCAGAATTCCAAAACAAATAACAGGAAAATAATAAGGGTTATTATATTGCATATTGCTATCTTGAAAGCTGCTCAGATTACCAAATACAGGCATGTGAAACTGCTCAAACAATGTAAGCATTGAATGTTTCTTTCTATGAACTAATATAAAATAATAATACAATTAGCTATCATATATATATGTATATATATATATGTATACATACATATATATCATATATATAACTTTTCTCCCCTTTCTTTCTTTTTTCCTCTTCCCCATCCCAGTTGTTCATTCCTTTTGAGCAGCATATTTCTCTTTTGCAATATCTATTGTACCCTTTGGATCTTATTTAGTCTTTCAGTTTCTTACATAAGGGAGACAAAACCATGTTTATACGTAGGTCTAATTTATTTCACTTATATATACATATGGTCTCTAGTTGAATCCATTTATCTTAATAGCCTTGATTTTATCTTTCTTTACAGCTGATCAAAACTCTATTGCATAATAATACCACTATTTTCTATCCATTTCTTAGTTGATGTACATTTGGGTTATTTCCAAGATTTAGCTGTTGTATATTGTGCTGTGATAAACACAGGTGCACCTCTAGCACTGTGCTATGGTGTTTTTAATTGTTCTTGGAAAATACCCAAGAAAATACCCAGAAGGGGACTAGCTGGGTTGGGTGACACCTCTAATCATAGGGATTTTTTCTAATGAAAATCCATGCTGATTTCTGTATTGGTTGTACTAGTCAACACTCCTTTCAACACTGGAGAAAGGTTTCTTTTGCTCCACAACCTCTCCAACATTTGTTATTGATTGCTTTTTCTCACAATAACCATTCTTTCTGGGATGAAATGGAGTCTCAGTGTTGTTTTAATTTGCATTTCTTGTATGAACAATGATGTTGAACATTTTAACATATATTTGTTTTCAATTTCTATTTCTTTATCTGAGAAGTATCTATTCATCTCAGATATCCATTTTTGGATTAGGTCTTTGATTTTAGGGGACCTGACCCCTTTTTTTTTTTTTTTTTGACAGATTAGGGGATTGAATTTAGGCCTTTGCACTTGGCAGGGAGCATTTATTCTACTGAGTCATCTCCCTGGCCCCGCGACTTTTTAAAATTCTTTATGTTCTAGATAGAAGTCCTTTGTCTGGAGGACAGTTGGTTAAATATTTTCCTCCATTTTGTGTTTTATTTTCACTCTGTCGGTGACTTCTTTTGATGCTCAAAGAATTTGATGAGATCCTGGTTGTTGATTCTTTGAAGTATTTCCCACACAGTTTCCTTTTTCTCATGATGTCTTTCTTTTTATCACAGTGTCTTCAAGATTTTCTACCTACTTCTAGTAGAGTTAGTATTTCTGCACTAATATTTAGATATTTGGTTCATTTTAACATGATTTTTAATGCATGATAAGAGTCTAGTATAATCTTTGGCATGTGGACATCAAGTTTTTCCAGCAACATTTATTAAAGAGGGTGCCTTTCTTCCTTTGAATGTGTTTGGCACCATTGTCAAGGATAAGGTGGCTGAGTGAGTTTGGAAGCAGTTTGTGTCTGCTTCTTCTAACATGTTCTATTAATCCTCAGGCCTGCATTTTACTTTTTTTTATTCTAGTATTTTAACAGATTGCAAATTGAAAATAAATTATTCACAAACATAAATGAATATAACAATAAAAATTGCCCGAAATAAGAATGAAGAAAGAATATACAGATCAGTTATAATAGTTCACTGTGTCAAACCAAGAAACTTGTATTCATTTTTTTCCATAATTAATACATTGCATATTGTTTTTGTAGTGGTTTGTTGTCATGCAAGGTACATACATAATATTCCACTTACAAACATTATTGAGCAGATGTCTCTAATCAATGAATAAAGAGAATGTAGCTGTATATTTATTTTTTAAGGTGAATTATAGTACAGTTTCAATAATTAATACTTTCTACCTTGTTATCTTCCTAGTGCTTGTCCATAGTACTAGAAGCTGACATACTATCCTGTCTGACCACTATTAGTGCAAATCATGTTTCTCATAGAATTATGCAGAAGTACTACATATTTATCCTCACTCTACCTTTTATAGAAATACAGCATGGTTCTTCTATTATATCCCCCTTTTTCTTGTTTAGACTTGTCAAAGATGGGCATGCCATTGTTATTCAGCCATTGCAGAGGCCTGAACTTGGTGACACAATTAAACATAGTCCAGCAGTCCATAATAATAGTGAGTTATCTGAAGAAGTTGTTGACTGTAGCCATTTACAACTCAACTTATTATTATGGACTTATTTTATATACCTCATTTTTATGCTTTTCTGCTGGATGGTTCAGACCTAGGTAGAGCAAGACCTATATAACAAAAAATGTAGCTTTTGTATCTGATGAGGTCACTGACATCCCCTCAGGGTTTATCCTGTAATCCTATACCTTACTCTGTAGATCCCTTGTCTGTGTCCTCCATGTGGATGAGTCACGGCCAATGCTTGACCAGTTTGCTCTCTTTGAGAGCCTGAGACAAAGTTTTCTCTCCATGTCACTCTTCCTAGCCACACTATAGATCATGAATCTCTTTCCTCTGTAGCTCTGTAATCTCCTTGGTAAGAAAATTTGGGGCACAATTGAGTTTCATGATGTTACAGTACAGGTTCACCTATGTCCTGAGTCTTCGCTGACCTTAAAAAGCTAGGGCCAAAATGTTAGCTCTTCTATTTCTCCAGTTTTGGTCTGTGAAACTAGGTTGATAACCACCCAGAAGAAAAGCTGATTAGTACCCTTCAGCTTATGCCATTCAGTTTGCCCTATTTGACTAAATTCATTTTAGTTGTTATTGCACATTTCTGTTTGTATTTCTTCTTTTGACTTCTTATACTAGGGAGACTATATGATATTTGAACATGTGTGTCTGGTTTATTTCACTTATGAGTATATGTTCACGTGGCATCCACTTCAATATAAATGCTTCAAGTTTATCATTCTTTATAGCTGACTAATACTCAATTATATAGAAATACCACATCTTTTTCAACCATTCCTCATGTGACAGACATCTTGGTTGTTTCCAAGATTTTGCTATCACAAATTCTGTTGCTACAAACATAGGTACACATATATTACTATGATACAATGTTTTCAGTTCCTCTGGAAAAATTCTCAGTAGGGGGATAGCCGGCTTGAATGGGATTTCTAGTCCTACTCTTTTGAGAGTCTCCACACTGATCTCCACAATGGTTGTACCAGTCTACATTCCCACCAGCAGTGGAGAAGTGTTCCCTTTTCCCCATATCCTCCCCAAGACTTGTTGTTGGTTGATTTCCTTATGATAGCCATTCTTTCTGGAGTGAGATGGTATCTCAGTGTTGCATTTCATGAATGGCAGCGATGTGGAGCATTTTTTCATATGTTTATTCGCTTCTTTAATTTCATCCTCTCACAAGTATGTATTTGTGTCAGATGCGCATTTGTGGATTGGGTCTTTAAATTTGAGGGCCTTAATATATCTTAGTTCTTTATATATTCTAGAGAGCGGACCTTTGTCTGATTGCTTATTAGTTGGGATTTTTTTCAACATTCGTCGATTTTCTTTTCACTTTGTTGACAATTTCCTTTGACGTGCAGAAACTCCTGAATAAGAGTTGATCCTAGTTGTTAATTCTTTCAATGTTTCCCATGCGAAAACATGTGTGTTCGTGAGCTCTTTTCCTACCCCTATGTCTTCAAGAGTTCCTCCTACTTTCTCTTCCAGGAGGCTGAGTGTTTCTGGTTTTTTTTTTTTTTTTTTTTTTTTTTTTTTTTTTTGTCTTTTTGAGACAGGGTCTCACTATGCAGCTCAGGCTGGCCTTAAGCTCACTTTGTAGCTCAGGCTGATCTCGAACTCACAACAATCCTCCTGCCTCAGCCTCCCGAGTTAATCCATTTTTACTTTAGCTTAGTGCATGGTGATAGACCTGGGTCAAGTTTTAGTTTTTGGCATGTAGAAAGCCAGTTTTTCCAGCACCATTTTTTAAAGAAGCTGTCCTTCTTCCAGTAAGTGTGTCTGGCCCCTTTGTCAAAGGTCAGGTGGTTAAGTGTGCTTGCACAGACCTCTGCATCTTATAATCTATTTCATTGATCCTTAGGTCTATTTTGTTGCCAATACCATGTGGATTTTATCACAGTGGCTTTGTAATATAATTTCAACTCAGGAATTGTGATGCTTCCTACCTTGTCTTTGTTGATCACGATTGCCTTTGCTATGATAGGTCTTTTTTGGTTCCAAATAAATTTTTGAAATGATTTCTCTAGGTCTGGGAGGTATGTTGGTGGCAGTTTTATAGGGATTGCATTAAATCTATACAGCAATTTTGGGAGTATGACCATCTTCACGATGTTGGTTCTTCCTATACAAGAGCATGGAATATCTTTCCATTTTCTGAAATCCTCTATAATCTCTTTTCTTAGGGTGTTGTAATTTTCTGTGAAAAGACCTTTGACTTCCTTGATTAAGTTAATTTTAAGTATTTCATTTTCCACGGTGCTATTGTAAAAGGTATTGTCTCTATAGTTTCTCTCTCATTGTGTTTGTCATCTGTGTAGAGGAATGCTATTGACTTTTGAGTACTGACTCTGTATCCTGCTATGCTACTGAATTTCTGTATCAATTCTAGTACCTTCTTGGTGGAATTTTTGGTTTCTTCCAAGTAAAATATCATGTCATCTGTAAATAGTGATAATTTAACTTCTTTACCTATTCTTATTTCTTTTATTTCTTCCTCTTTTCTAATGGCTGTTTCTAATGATTCCAAAACTATATTTAATAGAAGGGGTGATAGAGGACATCCTTGTCTTGTACCTGATCTAAGAGTAAAATATTTCAGTTTTTCCCTGTTTAGAATTATATTAGCTGTTGGGTTGTCATAGATGGCTTTTATCAAATTGAGACAGAGTCCACCTATTCCAATTTTATGTAGGGTTTTGAACATGAATGAGTGTTGAACTTTGTCAAAAGGTTTTTCTGCATCAATTGAGATGATTATATGGTATTAAAATTTGAGTCTATTAATATAGTGTATTACATTTATAGATTTTCAAATATTGAACCATTCTTGCATACCTAGAATGAATCCTACCTGGTCACGGTGTATGATCTTCTTGATGATTTGCTATATTCTATTTACTAGGATTTTATTGAGTATTTTTGCATCTATGTTCATGAGGGAGATTGGCCTGTAGTTCTCATTTTTAGTTGTGTCTTTCCCTGGTTTTGGAATCAGTATAATACTGGCCTCCAGAAATCATTTTAGGAGGACTGCTTCCTTTTCAATTTCCTTGAAGAGTTCGAGGGGTGTAGGTATTATATCTTATATAAATTTTGCGTAAAATTCAAGTATGAATCCATCAGGACCTTGACTTTTCTTTGTCGGCAGGCTTTTTATTATGTTTTGTATTTCATTGGCTGTTATTGGCTTATTCAGACTTGTTATATCTTCTTGGTTCAGTTTTGGTAATTTCTACCTTTCTAGGAATTTGTCCTTTTTTTCTGCATGTTATATTCTGTGAGCGTAAAGATTCTTAAAATAGCAAATGATAATCTTCTGAAGTCCACTTGTTCTGTGGTGATTTCACCCTTTTCATTCCTTATTGCTTGTATTTGAATTTTTTCTTTCCTCTTTTTTGGTAAAGTTGGCTACAGGCTTATCAATTTTATTTAGTCTTTCAAAGAACCAACTGTTTGATTTGTGGATTCTTTCAATTGTTTTCTTCATCTCAATTGATTTAATTTCTGCTCTAATCTTTATGGTTTCTTCCTGTTTTTGTGCTCTGGGTTTGCTTTGCTCTTAAATTTCTAGATGTTGGAGTTGCACCATTAGGGTATTTAATTGTTCCCATTCTGTTTTCCTAATGTGTGAGTTCATAGGTATGATTTTCTCTCTAAGAACTGCTTTCATCACATCCTATAAATTCTGGTAAATTGTGCTTGAATTTTCATCGAATTGTAGATATTGTTGAATTTCTTCTTTAATTTTATCTATGACGCTTTGATTGCAGAGTAGGGTGTTGTTTAATTTCCATGAATTTAGAGGATGTTTTTCTGGTTCTTTTGTCATTTATTTACAGTTTCACTGCACAGTGGTCGGATAATATCCATGGGATAGTTTCTGTTTTCTTGCATACATTTATGCATGACCTATGGACTAGTATGTGGTCTATTTCAAAAAAATGACTCGTGTGCAGCTGAAGAAAATGTGTGTTCAACTGTGTTTGGGTGGAACACTCTGTATATGTCCAACAGGTCCATTTGTTCCAAGCTCTGGTTCAGTTCTGCTATTCCCTTGCTAATTTTTTGTCTGGTTGACCTATCTTTTTGAGATAAGGGTGTGTTAATTTCTCCTATTAAGATTCTGATCTTGGATATTAGCTTTTTCATGTCCATTAAGATTTGTCTTACATAGTTGGGTGCTCCTGTGTTTGGTGCATAGATATTTATGAGTGTTACTCTTGCTTTTGAATCTTTCCCCTAACCAATATATAGTGGCCTTCTTTGTGTTGTTTGATCATTCTTGGTTTGAAGTTGAGACTGAGAGCAGAATAGCTACTCCTGCTTTTTTCTGAGGTGCTGGGGCATATAGTATTGTTTTCTATCCTTTGACTTTGAGCCTATGAAGGTCTTATTGAGTTAAGTGTTTCTCATATACAAAATGTTGTTGGATTTTGTTTCCTAATCCACTGTGCCAGTCTATTTCTCTTAATTGGTGAATTGAGTCCATTTACATTTATGATTATAATAGAAATGTGTTGACTTATGATTGTCATGATATTTACTTGCTGTTGTTTACTCCTTTTTATCCTATGTTTGATTGTTTGCTGTATTTAGTCATTTTCTTCCATTCTCATTCATGGAGTTCTGGTCGTTGTGGTCTCTCTCTAGAACATCTTTCAGAAGTCTGTGTAGGGATGGCTTTGTCATCATGACATTCTTTATTTGTTCTTTGTCTTGCAAGTATTTCACTTCATCAAACTTGAACGAGAGTCTTGCAGGGTATAATAGTCTGGGCTGGAATTTGTTTTCATAGGGCACTTGAAGTACTGTTCTCCATACTCTCCTTGCCTTCATGGTTTGTGTAGAGAAGTCAGCTGTAATTCTGATGGGTTTTCCTTTGAATGCGATCTGCTTCTTTTCTCTAGCAGCTTTCAGTATATTATTCTTGTGTTGGATTTCTGGGATCTTGACTATTATATGTCTCTATATGTTTTTACTTGGGTTGAAGTTATTTGGTGTTCTATTTGCTTTGGTTACTTAAATGTGGGATTGTTTTCTCATATTTGTGAAGTTTTCTGCTATTACTTCTACACATATTTTTTATATCATTTGTATTTACTCCATCATTCTCATTGATGCAAATTAATCTCACATTGTTCATCTTGGCATCATCTTTCAGGTGATGGATTATTTTTTCCTGCATTCTCGTTGTTTTTAAGAGATCTTTTTTCATGTTTTCTCTAGCTACACCAGCATCTTCAAGATCTGAAACTCTGTCTTTGCTTTTACTCAAATGGTTTTATAGACTCATGATTGAGATTTTTAGTTCTTCTATATTTCTTTGACTTTGATTCATACATTCTATTTCTTTTCTGTAGTGCTCATTTCAGGAATCTGTCATATTTTTGATCTATTCTATTTTTTTTTTATCTTTGTCTTCTGTAGAGGTAGCTATTAATTCTTTTACTGCAGAGTTTCAGATTTTTTTCCAAATTGGGTTTCCTCTGTATATTTCCGGAATTGATTCTCTACTTCAGATGCTATGATTTCAAAGAATTCTTTTTTTATTTCAGAAATTATTTATGCTTTGTATTCCTCTTTACCTTTCTGCTGTTGTTTCTTTGCTTCTGCCTCTGTGAATTCACTCATTTCAGCTGAGCTAGTGTCCTCTGAACTTATTGGTGGACTTGAGGCCTGAGATTCCATTTTTCTCCTTATCTTTGTCATTTTGCATATCACTGACCTCTGATCTTTGGTATAGAGCTTTGGTGCAGTTATGACCTTAGTGCGTAATGAGATTCCAATGTCAGTCTATTAAGTTTGAGATTATCCAGTTATGCCTGGCCTGGATCTAGCTGTTGTGTTCAGTTCCTTTTTGCTGCATCTCTTCTGGTACCACTGTGAGCCTGTGGTTCCACTCTGTTGGGTCCCTGGTCTGGGGAGCACTGGGGAGCATAGTAGCTCTCCCTCACACGCACCAGGCCAGGTGAGGGTGGATTGGGTGCAAGAAGAATCACAAAAGTTATAAGGGGGCAGGTAGGCTTCGGGTCAGGGGCTCCAGATGGTGCAGAGCATGCAAGGGGAAGCCAAAGGCTCTCCCTCAGACTCTCCACACACTCACCGAACCAGGGTGCCAGGCCTGTGTTTTAGTCAGTACCATGCTCAATTTATCACAATAGCTTTGTAGTAAAAATTCAAGTCAGGGATTATGATGCCTCCTGCCTTACCTTTTTACTCAGGATGGCCTTTGTTATTCTAGGTCTCTTCTTAGTTTGAGATGAATTGTAGGAATGTTCTCTCAACTTCTGGGAGGTATATTAATTATATTTTCATCAGAATTGCATTAAATTGGTGTAACAGTTTTGGGAGTGAGGCCATTTTCGCTATACTGCTTCTTCCTATGCACAAGAAAAGATCATCTTTCCATTTTCTGAAATCCTTTTCGGTCTTTTCTTTCACAGTTGTGTAGCTTTTGATGTATAGATTTTTTACTTCCTTTGTTGATTGATTCCTAAGTATTTCATGTTTGGGGATACTATTATGAAGGATGTAGCTTCCTAATTTATCTCTCAGTGAGTTTGTTTACCTGCAGAAATGCTATTGATTTTGAGTGTTTTATCGAGTTACAACACTGAATTTGTTTACTAACTCGAGAAGTATTCTGCAGGAGTTTTGAGGGTTTCTATGTACAGCATCATATTATTTGCAAATAATGACAATTAAACTTCTTCCTTCCCAACCTTTATTCCTTTTATTTCTCTCTCCTATTTAATTGCTCTGGCTAATGTTTCTAGAAGTATATTGAATAAGAGTGGTGATAGTGGAAATTTTTGTCTTGTTTCTGACTTAGACTAAAAGATTTCAATCTTTATCCATTTAGTATGATTTAGTATGATAAACGCCATGGCTTCTATCAGATTGAGGAAATGACCATCTATTCTGATTTTATCATGAGTTAGTGTTAGATTTTTTCCAAAGCTTTTTCTGCATCTTTCGGGATGATCATGTGATTTTTGTCTTTGACTTTGATGATACAGTTAGATTTATTGATTTGCATATGCTGAACCATTCCTATTTGGTCACTGTTATAATCTTTTTGTTGATTTGCTACATTCTAGTATCTGTTTTTCTTTATGTATTTAGGGAAGGGTCTTAATGCATCGACTGGACTCATAGTGATCCTTCTGTTTTCAGCCTCTCAAGAGCTGGAATTACAGTAGCTCACCATTATGCCCAGTTTTGATTGCCATGTCAGCACGCACCAAGGCCAGGGCCAGCATGGCACATGAGGGATCAAACCCCAGGACGCCTTAGCAGACACTTTAGTCCATTGAGCTATCTGACCAGCCCTGTCTAGTATCTTGATGAGGATTTTTACATCTATGTTTATTAGGGAGTTTGCCTTGTAATTCTCTCTTTTTGTTGGTTCTTTCTCTGGCTTTGTATCAGGGTAATAGTTGCCTCCTGGAATGAATGAGGGAGAATTTCTTCCCTTTCAATTTCATTAAAGAGTTTTAGAAATATTGATATTAAATCTTCTCTAAATTTCTTATAGAATTCAGCAGTCAATCCATCAGAACTTTTCTTTGTGTGTAAGTTTTATATTACATTTTTAATTTCATTGACTGATATTGGAGCATTGAGAGTTTTTGTATTTTTTTGATTCTGCTTTGCTAATTCATATTTCTAGAAATCTGTCTATGTCTGTGTTTTCCATCCTATCAAAGTTTTTAAAAGTATGCATTGATGATCTTCTGAATTTCCAAAACATCTGTAGTGATTTTGCCCTTCTTCATTCTTTATTGCATGATTCTGAGTTTTTTATTTTGTTTTTGGTTGGCAAGAGGATTATCAATTTTATTTATTCTTTCAAAGAATTGAATCTTTGATTCATTAATTCTTTTTATTGCTTACAAAAACATTCATCTCCATTGCTTTAATTTCTGCTTGACTATAATTTCTCCCTTCTTTGGCCTTTGGGCTTAACTTGCTGTTCTTTTTTATAGAATCTGAGTTTATTTGTGTTTAGGTTATTTATTTGTGCTCCTTTGACTTTCTTGATATGAGAAGTCACTGCTTAATTTCTCCATTGAGGACTGTTTTTATCACATCCTATGGTTATTGGTAAGCTGTATTTGCTTGTTTGATTATAGACATTTTGTAATTTCTTCTTTAAATTCATCTGGGACCCATTTTGTTCAGGAGGGTATTATTTAATTTTGGTGTATTTATAGAACTTTGGTGTTTTTTTCTCAGTAACTTCCAATTTCATAGCACTATGTTTATATAATATGCATTGGACAATTTCAATTCCTTTAGCTTTACTTAAGTATGTTCTGGGCCAGTATATGGTCTATTTTAGAAAATATCCTGTGTGCAGCTGAGAAGAATGTGTATTCTCAGGTTGTTGGGTGGAAAACTCTGTAAAGGTCTAGTAAGTCCACTTTTTCACAAGTTTGGTTCATTTCTGTTATTTCTTTGCTGATTTTTTTTTTTTTTTTTTTTTGGTCAAGTTGATCTATATCTTGTGACAATGAGATCTTAAGGTCCCACATTACAATTGTGTCTTTGATTATTTGACTTTTCATGTCTATGATTTGTTTTATATAGTTGGATGCTCCCATATTTAGAATATATATATGTATGTTTCTTATCTCCTTCTCTTGCAATTTTTTCTCTAAGAAGTATGTAGTGAGCATTATCTCATTAGATGATTCTTGGTTTGAAGTTCACATTGTTTACAAACAGAATAACTATGCCAGGTTTTTTCTTGTTTGAGGTCACATGAAATATTGTTTTCCATCCTTTGACTTTCAGTCTATGAATTTCTTTTTGAGTTAAATATATTGCTTATATAAAACATATTGTTGGATATTATTTCTTGATCCACTCTGCCAGTCTATTTCTTTGGTGTACTGAGTCCATTTACATTGATGGTTATAACTGACATGCATTAGCTTCTCTTTGTCATGTCATTTTCCTGTTGTTTTCCTTACTTTCCCCTCTGTTGAATTGCCACTCTGCTTGATGCTTTCTTTCTTTTTTTTTTTTATTTGGAAATGTGGTCTTTGTATGTCTTTTTAGAATCTTTTAGTATTCCTTGTAGGGTGGGTTTGGTGGGCATGAATTTCTTCACTTGTTTTTTTGTCATGGGAGTTATCTTATTTCCTCACCATTTTTTAAATATAACTTTTTGGTTACACCACTCTGGGTTGGAATTTATTTTCTTTCCAAAGTTGAATTACTTTGCTCTAAGATCTTCTTGACTTGATGGCTTGTGTTGAGAAGTCTGCCTTGATTCTGAAGGGCTTTCCTTTATTGCTGGTGTTTTGTTTTCTCTGTCTGATATCTTCTACTATTCTATTCTTCTGCTGAGTCTCTGGTACTTTATATATATGTTTGAGTGTACATTTATTTTGGTTGTGGCTTATTGAAGTTCTATAAGGCTCATTTAGTGGTATGTCAAATTATTTTCTAATGCTTAGCAAATTTTCTGCCATTACTTCTGCAAATAATCTTTATTGCCTTGACTACTGCTCTTTATTTGACCCCATCAGTATTATATTGTTTTTCTTTGCATCATCTTGCAGTTGTTGAATTGTTATTTCTTAGTTCCTTGTTTTTAAGATATCTTTCCTTTTGTGAATGCTAGCCATAATTCTGTGTTCAAAGTCTGAAAGTCTATCTTCATTCAATAGTTTGATTTCCTAGATATCTGTTTGAATCTGTTTTATGCATTCTAATTGTTTCCTATATTATTTATTCAATGTTGTCATCATTTTCCTATGCCTTTCTATTTTTTCCATCTATATCTTCTTTAGATAGGGTGAGCAATTCTTTAATTATGGTTATTATTTTTCTTTACCTCAGAAATTATTTCTGATCCAACTTCCTCTATATCCTCCTAGAGTTGTTTCTTTACTTCAGTTACTATTATTTCAGAAATTTCAGGTGTGTGACTTCTAATTTCCTTATGTTGATTTATCCTGAACTTGTTTTTGGTAGGCAGGAAGGTCTTTTATTTCATTTTGCTCCTTTTTCTTGATATTTGGTAGGCTCTCTTGGTGGTTGAGTGGTGATGGGCAGTGTCTCTCCCCTCCCAAGTATCTATCTCTGGCTTAGGATTTTCTATACTATTATTCTGTCAATTTTGTTTATACAAGCAGAGATGGAGTCCAGATGATTTTAAATCCTTCCTGGGGTATCAATCCCAGGGTCTCATGCCTGGCAAGTGCCTTACTACCAGGCTACACCCCAGACCAACACATGTCTTTAATAGTCTTAAGAGCTGAATTATCTTTGGAGGTTAAAATTACTAATTAATAGGCTAGCTCATGACTACTAGGGTGTGTAATTTTGGTTATAGGGAACCAAAAAGTTAGGCTGTAATTTAAACTGGCTGACATTTGCATAATTTTATATTTCTTAAAAGTGTAGGTGAGGCTTCAGTTATAGAATTCTATTAATTAGCCTACATAATCTATAAAAGGTAAAAAGAAATTAGTAACCCTTATATCCTGTGACTCCTAGATTTGAAAAATCTTAGTACAATAGCATCCAAATCAGGTGTTAATTCTATAAACTACCAAACATGATTATTTTGGGAAGGAACATTTTTCATGTTAGCCTACTAATATCATCAAGTGCCCCACTTAGAATGAACCTAGAAAATGTAGTTGCTGATGTTTATCTTGGAGTAATATGTAAATGTAATGAGGAGGCAGTATTAAAAACAAAGCATCATGAGACCCTGTCTCAAAAAACAAAACAAAACAAAACTGAACTTCAAACAAATAGCTAAAATCTAGATTTCTAGGTGGGTCACAGACAAAACAATAGAATTGGTAATTAGAAAACATGGAAATTTTGACTAAGACGTTTGAAGGAAACTTTATCATATTGATTCATCTGCACTTCTGACCCAGCAACATTTTCATTTTGTAGGCTGCTCTGATTTCATAATTTAAATGACTCTATTTGGTGATTTTTGGTTTTTCTTAAGAATTATGAACAATAGTTTTTAATTTATTTTTACATAGGCAATTATGAAACAAACAACTATAAATGTTCAAATGTGATAACTGGTCTTTAGTGGTTTTGTTTATAATGTCAAAGAAGCCCAGACAGATTCTGATGTGGGGGTGTGAAGGTCTCACAGATCATTTTGAGGAAAATAAAGTGTCTATGCTCACCATGCCCTTATTTCCATTTAAGCATACCATGTTCCTCAGACAGCCACTGACACAGAGAGGAGTCAGTCTCATTCCTTCACATGCTTTATGGCTTTATGTAAATGTCTTAGTGCTCCTTGATTGTTTCTCTGAAGGAAAATCATTCTGAATTCACCTCATTTCTGTTTGTTTAGTCATTTAGAGATGAAGTTTGGATAGTAGCAAAAAGAATGTCTTAGTTCACTTTCTGCTGCTAATAACACAATATCATGAACTAGACAAGTTATTAATTAAGCCAAGAGATTTAGTTTTGCACATGGTTTTTATGTAAGTCAAGGACTAGATCTGATGATTCCCTTCTTTTTGGTACACACGAGGCTTTGCAGGGCACCATATGGTATAAAAACGTGTATGCCAGAGACCTACTCCAAACTGGCTTTTGTAACTGACTCATTCTCAAGGTAATCCATTGTCTCAGTTACTCTTCTCTCATTGCTGAGACAAATACCCAACATCCAAAATGAAAAAAAGAAAGATTTATTAAGCTCACACTTACTGGAAGTTTCAGTCCAGACTAGGCTGGCTCCAGGGTAGACTGGCACATGGCAGAGGGCAGCAGTTCATGGCATAAGAAGACAGAAAAACAGCAATAATAAAAAAGAGGAGTAGCAGCAACAATGGCTACAGAGAGGAAGTCTGTCTCCCTTACGTTGTGTTCTCACTGTCCACCCCAGGCTGAGAGTAGTACTCACATCCATAATCCCAGCCTTGATCATGAATTAATCTCAAACTCTAGCAGTTCCCAGCCTATGAGTGCATGAGGCTTTGGGGGGACAACTAGACATAAACTGTAACATTCCACCCCCGTATCCCCAAAGTTTCATGCACATCCCTTTGTGTAAAAAGCATTTTTAGTCCATCTCTAACAGTCGCCAAAGTCCTAACAGCTTCAGCACTGCTGAAAAGTCCAAGTCCCAAATCTCCTCCAAGATATAAGACAAACTCTTAACTATGAGTCCCTGTACAAATGAAAAGAGAGTTAAGCACTTTCAACATTCAATGCACAAGATAAACATCACCATTCAAAAGGTACAAACAGTAGGATAACCAAGCATTGGGACCAACACAAGTCCAAAATCCAGCAGAGAAAATATTAAATTCTGTAGGTCCTTGTGGAACATCTGAAGAAATCTGTGGCAAATTGTGAGCTTCATGTTGTTCTGCCCCTATAGCACCCCTGGTGGTAGCTCCTATGGCTTCTCTCTTAGGCCAGCTTTGCTCTCTCCATGCACTTTCCTTTAGATGATCCATGTTCCTGGCTTCACTGAATAGGCTTTTCACACAGCTTTACACACTGCCCTCTCACAGGCACGTTGCTTGGCCTCCTGAGCCTTCTTCTGAAATCTAGCTAGAAGCTTTCTTAACCTCAGAACTCCTGCATTCTGCAAACACCTAAAACCAATACCATGTGGATGATGCCAGCTGGAGCAGTAGCCAGGCCTCCTTCTCTCTTGGTTGTAGGTATTGAGTGTTTGGATCACTGAGCATTCTGACCCTTATTCTGAGAAATAAATTCTCCATGCCAGTATTGTTATGGAATCTGGTATGGCCATCACCATTCTGGAACATGGGTCTCTGTTGCTTTATCCTCAAGGCAATGTCTCTCTTCCTTGTCATTCTGAGGCTGTAAAGGGTGGAGACTTGCTGCCTTCAGTGATGCCCTCAGAAGATCCTTTCAATTCTCTTGTTTTTCTCTTTGCAATGGAGATCCTCTCAGCTCTATGTTCACATTCCACAACTTTATTGTAGCTTCCTTTCTGGCCAAACTCACATTTTAAATCATTTTGCTGGGCTCCTTGCTCTTGATTCTAGTCTGACTAAAAGTCCCCAACAACAACCATGCCAAAACGTCATCTGGAATCCACCAAGCAATGCAGTCCTTCTTCCCACCCCAGTCTTGTCTTTATAAGCAGGTTTTCTATCAGCTTTCTGGTCTTCTGAGCTATGACCAGACTCTCCCAAATGCTCTTCGCAAGTAGGCAACCTTTCCAAACCTTTCCTATCTTATCCAATAAGCATTCCTCAAAATTAGTAATCCACATGGTCAGGTTTAGCCACAATGGTGACCCCACTTCTCTGGTACCAAATTCCTTTTTGTTTGTTTGTTTGTTATATATTTAGGACAGGTATCTATAGGGTCTACAGGTTCTGACTATGTAGATCTGACTGGTAGTGATTCTCCTATTTTCAGCCTCCCAAGAGCTGAGTTTAAAGGTGTGCAACACCACACCCAGTCTTAATAACTGTCTCACTGTACCCTGGGGGCAGGGCCGGCACAGCATGTGGGGATCCAACCCTGGCTGCTGTGCTTTGCCTAAGTGAGCACTTAGGTCTGCTGAGCTATCTACCCGGCTGTGGTACCATTCTTTCTCAGTTACTATTCTCTCATTGCTGGGACAAATACCTAACATCCAAAATGAAGAAAAGAAAGGTTTATTAAGCTCACACTTACTGGAGGTTTCAGTCCATACTCAGCTGGCTCCAAGGCACATGGCAGAGGGCAGCAGCTCATGGCAGCAGAAGACAGCAAAACAGCAAGAATAAAAGAGAGGAGTAGCAGCAACAATGGCTGCAGAGAGGAAGTCTGTCTCCCTTACGTTGTGTCCAGGCTATCCACTCCAGGCTGAGAGTAGTACTCACGTCCATAATCCCAGCCTTGATCATGAATTAATCTCAAACTCTAGAAGTACTCACCCCATGAGTGCACGAGGCTTTGGGGGGAGACAATTAGACACCAACCATAGCATCCATTCATCTACTAATTTTATGAATGAATTAATGCGTTGATGAAGATGGACTCCTAATTGTGTCCTAAAGAGCCTACCTTAACTTGTTTCTTAATATCTTATAATAGGAATTGAATTTCAACATGAGCTTGAGATGAAAAAATAATCATATCTAAGTCATTAGATACTGAGTATATAAGTGATATCTTTTCCTAGAGAGTTTGGTTTAGTAAAATGGGGTCAGTAATGAAAGAGAGAGAGGTGTAAAAATGGGTGATGTGGGAGGAATATGTGAAATTATTGTATGTGTTTAAACTATATTTTGTAAAGTTAATATGGGGGGAGGGACCTGACTGAGACCAAATCTATGATAAAATTGTGGAATGTTCTTCAGAGAATGATGGGAGATTGGTAGATTTATTTTGTCTAAAGAAACTGCTGCACTCCCCAGAACGTCATACTGTTATGTCACACTTCCTCCATCTGTAAAAGGAAATATTTTTAGTCTTTTTTATAGTAATGGTAGAATGAAATCTTTTATGAATGTTCAGATAAATAATGTTGTCAGTTCCAAATGATTACTTACTAACATCCTTATAGCTTGATCTTCTAGAATTAAAAACTACTAAGAATTCTTGAAACTCTTACCTGGGAAAGAGTATGGTGCCTACATACTGTATAATTAATCTTTCTGGGAAGGAAGGGGTTAAAAATCCCTGCCCACCAAATCAATAGAATAACAACAACTGAAGCAACAATTAACAGGTGAAGGGGTTAAATGATTAAGTGGTGATCCATCTGCCTATGGGTGCTTTATCTTTAAATCTACTATTAAAGGGTGAATGCCATAAAGAATTCAAAAGTACCCGAAGCTTGCAATAGCCTTGGAAAGCCCAGGCTGGTTTACTGGATGTAATTATTGTGGCTTCATTGACATCTGAACAGCAAAGTATTTAAACCACTGTCAGGAAATATTAAATCTCCCTTCTGAGGCTAAGATTGAAAGAAGGTAGGACAGCTAATTTTTTACATTAAGGCAAGATTAGACCTAATTAGTATGTGAAATATTTCTTTGCCAATTTTGGGCAGTACTAGATTTTGTCTAGTGAAATATAAATGAGCATCAATTGTACATGACAACTGCTGATCCCAACCACTTAAAATTCCAGGAATGTTCTTTTCTGTCTTAGACTGGCTGCCAGGGTCTTGTGATCAAAGCCAGCAGAACCACAACAGGCAGCCCTGTGGAGGAAGGCCCTTTAAGCCAGGAGGGTTTAGAGAGATAGCTGTTTGTTTTGTGAAGACATGAATCACTATCAGGGCCATTACAACATTTCAAGCTAGGTCACAGTGATCTAAGTCACTCTGCATTTTCCTCAGAGGCAACGGAAGTCAGAGACTTGTTGCTGTGCTCCAGTTGCCGTGGAAATGAAATGATATCTATTCCCTTTCCTACTTCTGGCTTGGGGTAGAGAAACATAGAAGCCTCACATGTTAAAGTCACAGTCACAAAGACAGCTGACTTGTTAAGCAAATTTTTTTATTCATGATTTGAAATTAATGGGTGAGGACTAAAAATTTTTAGTGGTTCCTCAATTTGTTCTTCAAGAGAAATGTAATCATCACTAGTTCTTAGCCACTATAACAGGTTTCTTGAAATAACTTCATGGCCAAAAGAAACATTTAATTATATACAAACTATGTAATTTAACAGATAATATTGGTTGGGTTCTTTAGGATTAAGGTGTTTATCTTTCCTGTAGTGTAGAAATATGAAAATAGATTCATATAAGATATAAACCTTTCTTCAATGCTCTCCCATCCCAGTTTTGACTTTAAGAGCTTACCTATAAGATCTGTTAAAACAAAAAGTCCACTAATTTTAAGCAATTAACTCTACGATTTTGGTGTTATTCTGAGGGTGGAGGGATCTGGCTGTCTGGGATCTTGTTTTATTCCATTACTTTAGCTGATAGTACTTTGTGAAAGTCTATTTCTATCCACTTCCATTGAAGCAGACACCATAATTTACCTTAATTTGAACTCAGTATTATTTTACAGTTTAGACTGATAAGCCCCAGATATTTCTTTGTCAATGAACTTGATGAAACACGTTTTTGATGCTTTGAAAGTCCGTTCAATTTTTATCTATCGCCCATGCAAATGTTTTGTGTTTGGCTAAGTCTATAGCTGATGGAACCAAAATGCTTAGCAGATTTTGGATTGATTCTGTTTTCCACAGCCCAGTCTGCTCTTTGCTGTATGAATGGAGCATGAAAGGTCACAGTGAATCAATCCTGGTCTGGCTTTGCAAAGAAATGTGAATAGAAGGTAGTCAGTCATGGTAGCTCCCTTTTGTGAGAAGGTTACTAAAGTTCACTGGAAAACAATTTCCCCAATTTCATATTTATAATTGAAATCTGCTGTTGTAAAGTTTCAGTGAGATGGAGTATGTGAAAATACTTTGTAAACTCTGTAAAATAAAAAAGTCTGACACAAAACTATTAAATATGGTGCATGCTGAAGAATGGGATTCCTGGGTGGACTTAATGCCTAATTCATATCTTCTTTTATATAAAAGCTACAAGTATGTTTCTCTTATAAAATTAGCAAAATGTCTAAGAATTTTTCCTTTTTTATGTGTTTTCTACATGAGGAAATGTAGTAATAGTCTACCTTTTACCATTATAATGTACTGTGTCCTGGACTTCAAATGACTAAAGCAAGAGAAATTATCAATAGCTTTCCAAGAAAAAAAATGTTGAATATCAAGGAAGAAGTTGAAAAGTGCTTGACTCAAAATGATGCTAGATTTTTCCAGAATCATGCCATACTCTGTAGGTATAATTGGGGTTGGGGGTTAATGGAGTTTTAAACCCAGAACTTGTGCATGCTAGGCCTAGTTCTGCATTGAGCAGGAGCTCCAGATCTGTAGTTATATTTTTTAAATTGCATTAACAAAATTGGAAATGAGATCTTATTGTACTTTTATTTCAGTGTGTTAAAATGGACACAATCATGAATATTCTATGGAATCAAATTTGAGAATCCTTTGGCAATTGAACATTGGGCTATGCCAACACACCAAAAAGATTGTCCTGTGGTTCAGTGTAAACATGAGGAGAAATATAGGCCTTCCAGCACATGCAATGAGATCCCCTTAAGCAGGGCACAGGCATCCCTACCTTCTCTTCCTTCCTTAAGAAATCCTAATCCTGCTGTTTCTTCATTTAGATGTTCTTATCTTGAGCTGCAGACTGTCAACTTCCTTTGGACTTTGAAATCTTCTGTAGATTGAGTTAGCTTTGGTCATTTTTGATCTGTTTGAGGCAAGACCCATGTTTTGAATTTATTGAACCTCTTCTATTAAAAGAGTATGAGAATGAAATCTCCCACAAGGGATGTAATCATCATGTAGTAAAACATGTAGTAATAAAAAAATAAAATTGAGCAAAGAGAAAATATCATGAGAAATAATGAAAAAAACTGAGTAACAACTATAGAAACCAATACTGTTCATGTGCTGCGTCTTGTGTTCATTTACTTGTGCTTTTAAATTTTGTACATTTCAGCAGTACAGATGCTTTGATAATGAAATGAGTATTAGAATAAAGCAAATTGACCTAAGAAAAGGAAATGAGATTGGCAACAAAAGTGATCTAGAAACTGCTTGTGTACAAGCAAACCTAAAATGAAATTTTACTTACTGCTTTTCCCTGTCTGCAAACATTTATGCATTTCGCATTGCAGCTAAATCTTTTTCTTTTTCATTTCTTTTCTTTCTTTCTTTCTTTTCTTTCTTTCTTTCTTTCTTTCTTTCTTTCTTTCTTTCTTTCTTTCTTTCTTTTTTTTTTTGGTTGTTTCAGGGTCTTACCACACAGCTCAGATCATGGTGGTCCTCCTGCTTTCAGCCCCCAGCTCTGGGATTACAAGCATGTGCTATTATGCTGGACTCTGGCTGGCTCAGCACGCCTTGATGATGGGCTGGCATGGCATATGGTACTGGAGATTGGACTGCCTTCCCTGAGCATGCCTAAGCTTGTCTAAGCAGGTGTTTAGTCTGCTGAGCTATCTCACCAGCCCAGAATCTTGTTTTTTTTGTAGCTATCTAATATGTACTTAGTGTCTTGCTTGTGTGTCTCGCATTGACAGGAACTCTATATTTCTCAGCACTTTATTTATATTAATAATAGGTAAAATGGCTTACAGAATGCATCTGTAATCTAATACTAATGATACTAATGAAAGGGGTAGGAAAAGAAAAGTTTTCTGTAAAATTTTTAAACATAAAGACAAAAGCGAATCATGTAAGGAAACTCCATAAGGCAGATTTAATCTGGATTTACCTCATCTTATTTGTTTCCACTTTTTATTCTGAAGTATATTAAAGCAAAGCAAAGATTTCTTGTTACTTCATTCTTACCAAATGATGATGAAAAATAATAATTTTTTAAAGTAGTTCTTTCCTTCTCAAACTCAGATTTATTGATCATCTCAAAATGTTGTTCATCATGGGAACTTTAGGTTAAAGGCTTACTTCTCTCCTGAGTTTTCAATTGTCACAGTGAAGTATAACATGTAAGTTCTCATGGGTAGTGATCAAGGAATTGAGTGTGTGTGAAATTACATTTTGACTTTATTTTTATTGTTTTGGCCCTTCCTATTTGCTTGAGTATTGTAATGGCCTTGTGGGTTTTCTGTGTCTTCTGTTATAGCAGACATTTTTTACACCTTGCCAACATCACCTCAATTCTCACCATTTCTGAATTCAAGGATACAAGTACCTGAAACTATAGAAATGTCAGAAAATTATCACAATATGATTTTCCTTCAGTCAATGATGTAGGAAGAAAAGTCAGCAATTCCTGAGATTTTCAGCAGGATTGAATCTCACTTGTCCACCAGTATTGTGCCTATTAACATACTTTATGGGGTCCTATGAGGATCTCAAGCTGGGGGTGGGAAAGCTTGATTCAACCTACACCTATACGTTGTAGGTTGGTGACTTCCATCACACAGAAAAATAATTTTCAGAGCACATCAATAAGAGGCATAAAGGGACTTATTATTTTAAGTACACACTCAAAGAAATAGGTTATGGGAGAGAGGGAAGGGGCATTTCTTTCTGGAACTGGAAGCATTTATGTTTCTCTTGAAGTGGTAGAAGAGTACAGAAAAGATGGCCCTTACCCCTAGATGAACAGCCAATTTTATAAGTGAAATGCGTTGGTCTAGGTTTTTTTTGCTGTTATTCATTAAGATGCATAATTTAAACATTCTTTGGATTCTCTCAATCTGTTTATTTTAAGATTTAGTTACTTTCCTTGTTGCTGGAACAAAACACCAGGTAACCACAAGTTTAAAAAAATGGCTTATTTTAGCAGCGCACAGTTTATAGAAGTTTTACTGCATAGTCAGCTGGCTACAAGGCAGGGGGCTCACGGCAGAAGGGGATCATAGAGGAGAAATAGTCCATGGCGAGGCAGGCAGAAGGCAGCAAGCAGCAGAAGCCTGCCTTCCCTCTCTCCTTTTGTAGTTCCTGAAAGCCAATCACCCATACACAGGGTGCAGTTTCCCATTATCTATACCCAGAACTATGGGTGTAAACCAATTTTGTGGGCTAAATTAATACCATACACTGTTAATCTCAGTTGTCACACATTCTATATACAACCTCTTAAAAACCCCACCAATGAGTGCAGGAGATATGGGGACACCTAGATATAAGCCATAACATCTGAAAATCAGATTTCTGCTCTCTACTTTCTCAACTCATCTATGAATTTACAGTATCGCTATGGAATTTGTGGGGTGAAAAGAACCATAAATTAACCAAGGAAATGTCTATATAGAGAGTCTTAGGTAACTGTATCTTAGAAGTTGTAGTTCTCTTAAAAATATAATTTGCAGCTCTTTCTGCCATCTTTCCGTGCTGCCATGAAGGTGCACATGAATGTTTTGGATGATGCTGTCAAGACCATCAACAATGCTAAAAAGAGAGGCAAACACCAGGTTCTCATCAGGCCATGCTCCAGTCATTGTCCAGTGTGATGATGAAGCATACTTACATTGGTGAATGAATTTGAAATCATTGATGACCACAAGGCTAGAAAAATTGTTGTGAACCTCACAGGCAGGTTAAACAAATGTGGCATGGTCAGCCCCAGGTTTGATGTGCAGCCAAAAGACCTGGAAAAATGGCAGAATAACCTGTTCTCATCTCGTCAGTTTGGTTTCAGCATACTGACAACCTCAGTTGGTATCATGGATCATGAAGAAGCGCGACAAAACACAAGAGGAAAAATCCTGGGATTCTTTTTCTAAGGATGTAAAACATGCAAATAAAATGCCTCAGTGGACTCTGGTGCTTCCACTTGATCGTTTTGAGCCTTTGTGCCAGTGTAGGAAGAGCGTGGTGGTGTACAGCTGTTGCGTTAGTTGGTGAATGCGGTTGCTCTGCTGTGAACAAGTCCTTTTATTTATCTGTACACCATCACTTGTGTAATGGTCTACCAGAAGATGGTGTGGCAGGCCCTGGATAGTTGCAGCTGGGGTTGGGTTCATGCTCTGGAGTCTTTATTAATTGTACACCAAGGGTCTGGTCCTTTGCTTTGATGCTTAACAACATATTTCATGTACCTTGTAAATACTGATAAAAACATGGATATAGTTCTTACTGTATCTTACTGTCTACAAGTGCACATGATAAAATAGTTTGTGCCAGTAAACTGGGTCACCAGTGTGTCAGTGGCTATAAAGTGGTCACTGTTAAACATAGTTTGGAACTACTCCAAACCTGTCATACTTGCAGATGGGGGCATGTGAGTCCTCAGTGTGTCATAACCTTGAGTTCCTTGGGCCACAGAAACTTTTTCCATCAGGACTCTTAGAGGCTTATAAGGGTTAAAGGTGTAGAATATATTCTGTGGCTGGGAGAAATTGCAAAATTTCTCACCTAGGAAGTTCTTAGAGCTAGGTCACCTGATAGCCTCTGGAAGTGGACCAGGGCTGCATTTTCTCTGCTTAGCTCACTTGTCCTACAGGCTGCGTTAATATGAACATTGGGGTTGGTACTCATATTTTGTTTACTGATCAGAAATGTTTGCATTTGAATATATAATTAGTACAAAATAGAATTTTTTCATTCTTTGTAGTAAATTTGAAATTTCTAATTTAAAAAAAACCCAAATATGTAATTTATAACATTAGTATTTTTCTTTGCCTCCTTTCTACCTATCTGAATTTCTGCTACAATACCCTCATATTGACTTTATAGCTTTTTCTGTCTTGTTTTGTCATTCATTTACTCCTCTTCCCTGGAATTATCTCCTAGTACACCACAGGCACTCAAATCTTTGCTTCATGGTCAGATGCTGGTAGAATTCAGCCTAAGAAAGTTGATCTAAGAGAGGCTGTTGTCAGTATGCGCAAGAACAGGGTGTTAATAGGAGACATGGAATTGACTTCATTACTGGTGAACAGATATAGTGACCACTCATGGCATGCTATAACATCCTTTCTTAGGGATCATTAAGAAATTAGTGGCCTTTCGTTTGGACTGAAATGAATGTGTGGAAGGGGATGTGCTGGCTTATGCAATAAGCTCTTGTGCCTGAAAGATATGGGGCAGGAGTAATTATGAAGATGGGGCTGTTCGTTGGCTGTTGTTAATGTCCATACAAAGAAGAATATAAGATCCAGGTCAGTAATCTATTGAGCCCATGGGTTCAGTGAATTGTCTGAGAGTTAGAATGCTTGAGCAGCATGGTTTAGAGAGACCTTCATCTCCCAGATCCAGAACACTACTAAAAATCAGTCCCAAGATTTAAATGTAAAGCTGGTAGAAGTACAAACAAATTAAACGCACAGCTCCAAGATATTTTACACTTACATTAAAAGCCTGAGACCTAGAATGAGTGTGCGTGATCACCACCAAAGTCCAGAGATCCCCCTCAACACCATGGACAGGAGTAATTCCCTCCTGTTGGCTAATGGGAGACAACCTTCTATTTTAAGGAGACCATGAAAAATCCTTCCTTGAGATGGCTGCCCTTTGTGATAACATATGCACTCCCTAAGAGCTCTGCTCTTTTTCTGATCATTTTCACTGTTTTCAGTTATGTTATCCAAGCCAATATCTTCTAGCCAATTGCAAGTGAAAATCAAGTATATTGATATACAAGGAAAAACTATGTTTCTCAGTCACACTTCCAAATTTAAAGAATTTGGTAACCACATGTGGCCAATGACTATCAAACTGGAAGATGCAGATCATAGAACATCTCTATCACTGCAGAAAATTCTATACTCAACATTACTGCAGACTGGCATTTGCAATCTTGTTAAATATTTTAGTCTTTCTAGCAAATGGTTCCTGTTGCCTCTGCTCAATTCTGCCAATGTAGCATGGAAGCAACCACAGACTATATGTCAACAAATGAGTCTGTGTTTTTTAACTTTAGGATTTAGGTGTCTAGCCCATAGGTTTTGGTTTACCAATCCCTGGTCTATTTCAAAAACTAGACCTAATTCTTCACAGGGGATTGTAGGATGTATTGTTTATACTATGGAAAGAAAAGAAATTATTCACAGAGACCTTATTTACCTACAAATGTTTGACGGAAATTAGTCTGGGAATGTAACATGAGCCTGCTTGGAAAGAGTAAGGTTGGATAGTGAGGAGAACTGATATGAGTGCAGACAAGATTTAAAACCCTGGCAAGGACATCTGGAGCCAAGCCCAATACGTTACAGGAATGGCATCTTAATTCTCAGGCCTACCTTTTTCTGGAGACCTATAGTAAATGAAGTGGAGATGCCAGAGCTATTTTGGCACTGTATTAAACAAAGAGTCAAAAGGATCAGAGATGTGGACATTCTGAATTCATTTATTATATCATGTCAAAACCTTGGCTGTCTGTGCTCTCTATGAGCACACCGGGGATATTCCTTTGCTAAAACAGTAAAGAATGAAGGAAGCTAATAGTTCTTGTCATTTGTGGGTTATGGGGGAAAATAAGAGGTTGTCATAAGCCTGGGTCATTTAGTATCAGTGGAGATGGAAAGCTTCTGGCATACAAGGCTAGGTGGCAGAATTTACCCATCAGAAATGAATGCAATTTCCATAATGAGTACTATAGCTGGAATGACAATAGGCGAACTTTGACCTGTAGAAATCTGGGAAGATATGTAATAGAACTCAATATTTCTGTACTTTTCTTCTTAGGTTGGGAAGGTGATGATGCCATTGTTTGCCTTAAACAATCAAAGAAGCTGAATTGCAGGTGAGCAGAAAGCTGGTGTCAAAAGCCATATTTGAAAATCGTGATCTCTCACCGTGTTCTCAGACCCTAATTCAAGGGAAGGCTTATTTCCATAGAGAAAATAAGCCAGGATACTATCAAATATAAAATACTCATATTTGCTTATGTCATCCCAATATGAGTTAGGGTCATTTACAGACAACTTTACATCCTGGAAGCAGATTTTCAAGGGCTGTTTGGTACAGGATTAGAAATAATACCAGTAAACCAAGAAAACGAAAATGTTATTTTGGGACTTGGAAGCCATAAAAAAAATGGATTGCATTCTAGGCCCACCTTGCAGTGGATATAATGGATCTGTGGCTTCACTCCACACTTACTTGTTTTTTCTAGTCCCTTCATACATCATCAACATGTAGTGACCTAGAAGGAGACAGATACTCATATTCATTACTTAATTTATTATGAGAGGAGAAAATGGTGGAAGTGTGTCCGGCAGAATAACAGTACTCCAAAGATGTCCAGGTGCTATGTCCTGCAATGTTAAATCACATCATCGTGGGTCACTGAGGTTGTGAATAGAAATAAATTTACTAATCGGATAAGCTTGCATTGAAACGACTGTTCTGTGTTACCCAAGTGGCTGAATGCCACTGTAAGTTGCCTTAAAAATGGAAGAGGAAGGTAGAAGAAGTCAGCCAGAGAGATGATTGACTGACTAAGATGCTGGCTTGAATGTCAGAAAAAGGAATCCTAAGTGAAGGAATGCAAATAGCTTCTAGAAAGTCCAGGAAATAAACTCTTCCTTAGACCTCAAAATGAACAGACCTTTGCCAGCACCTTCACTCTTTATCTCAGCAAGACCTATTTTGGACTTCTACCTCCAAAAACGTAAGTTTATTTGTATTGTTTTAAGTTTAAATTTGTGCTAATTTGTTACCAGAGCAGTGTAATATGAAAATAGGAAATTCTTGAGCCTGTCCTGCTACCTTTCATTCCTGGAAGCAATTAAAACTAAAGCATTGCCACATCCCAGATGAATGGCAGATGAGTCACTCTTAAACACTTAAGTCCTGCTGAGTACTACACCATGTTTTCCTTTCATTCAATGGAATGGTCCCTGAAAAATCAAACAGGTCATGGCAGAGGACAGTAAATGACCATGAAATAAAACAAGCAGGATACCCAGTTGCAGTAGCTGTCCCAAATGAGGCAGGTATCTTTACTGAAACAGATCAAACAGCTCTGGCACTTGGAATACTGCTTTTGATCTGGTGGATGCATTATTTTCAATTCATGTCATAAAGAAGGATCAAAAAGAGTCCAGATTCACCTGGGAATGGCAGCAGTGCCTATTCGTTCACAGAAATGCTCCAGGGATATGCTACTCTTCTATATTCCAAAGAATATCACTGTGGAAATTAGACAGGAGTGTTTACTTGATCAGCTTTGAGACCTGCCTGAGGAACTGGTAGAGCACCCTTCTGGGTGTGTCACTGTGACCATGGGAGTGAGACTGTCAATCATGTGTCTTGCTCCTTTTCCCTTCCTCTCTGGGACTTCTTCTCCCTCTGCTCTGACTTCCAGCCAAAGGCAACTAAGCTTTGCTCAATAATGCCCTTCTGTGATGATGTTCCCTCTTTAGAGCCCACTGCCCATGTACCAAATGCCCTGAACCATGAGCCAAATTAAATCCTTCTTCCTTTATGGTAAGGATGTCAGTCATTAGGTCTCAAGTGAAAAGAAAACTTAACATAATCATGTTAGTCTAACTCACTAATGATATGGTAACTAGACCTGATGAGCAGGAAATGTCAGATATTCTGAACACCTTGAAACATACATGTCCAATAGGATGAGAAAGACATAAAGACCAAGGGATCCTCATATTGGTGATGTCTACATGTCTAGTTGTCTGGTGTCTTCTGGGACATTCTGTCCAATATAAAAGACAAGTTATTGTACCTAGAACCTTCTATCATCAAAATAAGGGATAGGCCTCTGAGAATTACTTGTTCAAATGTTCATATAGTATAACATATAAATCAAATGTGCAACTGGATGAATTGCTTTCATAATACAAATTTATTGTATTATAATAAAAGCACACAAAAACCAAAGAGGTTATATACATTTATGGAGTTCTACATTATAAATCTAAACTACATCTACATCTATTTCTATATTAATCTAATGTTACCTTGATCCAGATCAAGATATCACTCATATCACAATTCCTTTATTTCATGGAAATTTTTCTTATGCCTAACTCAGTCAATAACTTCCCCACGTAATAATTGTTGTGACATATATCACCACAAATTAAGTTTTCTTATTTGTTATTTCATCTAAATGGAATAATAGCCTATGCAAATTTTGTCTTTATCTTAATTTACTCAACATGATGTGTAAGCTTTTTTGTTTCAGTAATTTTTTATTAAGACATTATTTCACTGTATCTATACATGAAACTAAATTCACTATTCTCCTGTTGATTTTATGCTATTTCCAGTTTTGGAATATCATGAATAATGCTTCAGTAAGCATTCTTCAACACATTAATTTGTGGATAAGTGCTCTTATTTCAGTGTATTGCATGGAAAAGAATTGCTCATAATAAGGTGAGCATATTTTTAACTTTATTTAGAACTGCCAAACAGTTTTCCAAGCTGGTTTTATATTTCCACTGGCAACCTATGAGAGCTTAAATTGTTCAGCAACCTTCTCAGTATGGACTTCATTTTATCAATCATTTTAATGTTTGGCCAACATGTAATATGTTTGGGCCAATTGCAAATATATAATCATTTCTCACTGTAGCTTTAATATTCAGCTTTATGATGACTGAGGATGTTCAGTGCCTTTTAATATATTATTGGCTACTTGCATATCTTATGAAGTACCTATTAAAATATTTGTGTGCTGTGTTGGGATGTTTCCTTTTTTATATTGGTTTGTAGTTCATTATATATTCTGGATACTAATCCTCTATCAGATATATCAGATATATGCACTGAAAATATTATATCATAGCTAAAGGCTTTCACTTTTACTTTCTTATACATGTCTTTTTGATGAGAAGTTTTAAATTTTGATGAAGTACAATTATAACTTTTTGTGGTTAGTGCATTTTATATTCTTCCTAAGAAATCTTCCTACACAAGGTCAAGGTCACTGATATTTTATGTGTTTTCTCTAGGAACTAGAGATTTTATGTCCTTGATTTAGTCTATGATTACACCTAAATTAATTTATTTGTATGAGTTAGTTGTCAAAGTTTACTTTGTCTCTATAGGATGTATTTCTGCTTCAGCAATGTTTATTGAAAAGGCCTTATTTTTTTTCCACTGAAATTCATTGGGGTCATTGTTGAAATCTGATTGAATACAGTGGGTCTTTTTCTAAACTTATGTACTCTATTTTATAGCTAAACATCACACTGAGTTGAATAACTTAATAAAGTCTTAAAGCCTGACAATGTAAATATACAAATTTCATCCTCATAATCATTTTAGGGATTCTAAGTTCTCTCCATATCAACATAAATTTAAAATTCATGTTGTCAGTTTATATAAGTCAACCTTGCCAGATTAGGGTTATATTAATTTTTAGATAACTTTGGTGAATTTAATAGATTGGTTTTAATAGATTATAGATTCCTTTCAACTGTGTAAACAATAATTTGCAAACAAAGATAGTTCTATATCTTTTCATCTAATATTTATTCCTTGTTCTCACTTTGTCACACTATTTAAGATCTCAAATACAATGTTGGATAAAAATAGAGGTAAGAGTAGTTATTGCCTTGTTCACAGTTCAGTTCTATCATATTTACCAGCTCATAAAGAGCCCCCATTCCCAAACTTTAGAGAAAGAAGTGCTGAGCCCACTCAGCATATCAGCTTTCTAAGTCCTCCAACAAACAACTTGGAAAATATTCCCAAGTGGATATATGCTTTTCAAGTTTCCACTGCCAGTACGTAAACCTGTAGAGCTGTCAGGAAGTGGTAGAACCCTAGCAGAAGGAAAGTAGGTCATTGGGTTACATTGGAGGACATTGGAACCCTATTCCTTTTGCTCCTTCTTTGCTTCCCAGCTGGCTTGAGGCAAGCAGTATCTTCCGTAATGCCTTCTCCACTCGGATGTACTTCCTCTTTGCATGGCTAAAGGTAATAGGGACAATTATTTATGCACTTACATATTAGAAACAATGAACAAAAACAAATCTTTCTTTCTTTCTTTTTTTTTTTTTTTTTTTTTTTTTTTTTTTGTCTTTTTGAGACAGGGTCTCACTATGCAGTTCAGGCTGGCCTTAAGCTCACTTTGTAGCTCAGGCTGGTCTCGAACTCACAACAATCCTCCTGCCTCAGCCTCCCGAGTGCTGGGATTACAGGCATGCACCACCACGCCCGGCTAAATCTTTCTTTCTTATAAGTTGATTATTAACAAAAGTCCATGGTTTACACTAATGTTCACTTTTCGTATTTTATATTGCATGGATGATAGTTTTTATCCATCATTGCAGAATCAGATACAATAGTTTCATTACCCTAAAGTTACAGTGTAGGTTTACATGGGCTGCTTACACAGTCAGGTGTGGAAGAACACAAAAAGGCAATCTATGTGCTAGAGATTTGAAGGGTGCAATAAGAAGTTGAAAGCCTGGAGCTCACTCCAGAGATACGTGGAAGCTCATATCAGGAAGCTGAGCAGTTAGTGCTGGAAGCCTGGGGATGGATGTCCAAAGGTGATGGTGAAGCCTGGAGCTCCTCTGAGGAATCAGAAATGAAAGTGCCTCCTTTCCCTTTTTATTTCATCCAGGCTGCTAGCCTATTGGTTGGTGTCACCAACACCCATGATGAGTCTTCTCTCTCCAGTAAATCCATTATCCAGACATACCTAGAACTATGCTAAGCAAGCTGAACACCAAAATTAACTTTTACAGTCTAACCCTTGTCGATTTGAAAACAAGACACATTTCCTGAAACTGTATTTAGCCTGCAAAAACAATAGCAAGTGTGCTATTAGGTGGGACTTTGGGCAATGTTTGGATAATGGAAACATGATACTGATGACAGGGTTAACTCACTGATAAGTTTACAGCTGGGTGTGATATTGGAGGTGAAGCCTGGTAGAAAGAGATGGGCCACTTTGTGTGTGGTTTAGAAGGATGTATATTCCTCCTCCTTGCTTGATCCCTCTCTGCTTCCTGCTGCCACCATCTAAGCAGGCCTCCTTAATGTCCCTCTGCCTTGGAACAAGCTAACTAGGGACTGAAATCCACAAACTGACCCAAAACAAACCTAGTCTCCTCTAAATTATGGGTATTTAGCATTGTGTCTGAGCAACAAGAAAGTAACTAAGACAGCCCATTTCTCCATTTTTCTGCCCAAAGCTCTGGAAAATATTGTTCTTTTTTTTTTTAAATATTGTTTTTATTAACCACAAAATTCTGTTTCTTGCAAAATGTTAAATAGTAGGAATCATGTATAGTACATGTTAGCCTTTCAGGTTGGTTTCCTGTGCTTTGTAATGTGCGTTTAATATTCCTTAATGTTCTTTATGGCTTGATAATTCAGGGGTTTTTTTTTTTTTTTTGCATTGAATAAAGTCATGTCATCTGGACATACCAGTTTATTTATCCATTGACCTACTAAGGGACATCTTGGCTGTTTCCAAGTTTGGACGATCATAAATAAAGCTGTTATAAACACCATGTGCAAGTGTACTATGGACATATGTTTTGTCTCATTTGAGTAAATATCAAGAAGTGTGATTGCTGGATTGCATGGTAAAGTTATGCTAAAGTTTTGTAGGAAATTCTCAGATTGTCTTTCAAAGTGGTATATCATTTTGTATTCCCACCAGCAACGAATGAGAGTTCCTGTTTCTCCATAACCTCTCACACATTTGATGTTTTGGATTTGGGCCATGTAAATAGGTATGTAGCGTTATCTCATTTTAATTTATAATTTCCTGATGGTATATGAGGTTGTGCATCTTTTCATATGCTTGTTTGCCTTTGTATATCTTCTTTGGTGAGATATCTTTGCAGGTTTCTTTTTTAGCCATTTTAAAATTAAACGGCTCATTTTCTTATTACTATTTCTTACCGTGTCATGGTAGTTGGAGCAGATGTTTTGATAGGTATTTGAGTTATATACATGAAGGCCTCATGAATGATATTGGCCCTTTCATAAAAGAGACTCCAAAAGCTCCCTAGATGTCTTACAAATATATTTTCTGTTGGTTTGGACATGGATTTATGTAGGTTCGTGGAAAGCAGCAGAAAATGCTTAATTTGTTCTGTCTCCTTTTTTCAATTGTTTCTCTTTAGGTTTTTCTTTTCTTTTTTTTTTTTTTTTTATTGTACACAGAGTCTCACTATGCAGCCCACATTCACAGTGATTCTCCTGCTTTCTGCCTCCCTAGTGCTGGGATTACAGGCACGCATCTGGCTCAGCGCACCCTAAGGCAGGGCCGGCGCGGCAAGTGGAAGCAGGATCGAACCCTGGCCGCTGCACTTACCTAAGCAAGCGCTTAGTCTGCTGAACTATACCGCCGGCCCTTCAATTGTTTCTTTTTTTTTCTCTTCATTTATTTTTTAAAAAAATATTATGTGTTTGGTACAGGGTCTTTCTGCTCAGCTTGGACTTGTAGTGATCCTCCTGTTTCAGCCTTCCCAGCACTGAAATTGCAGGCTTGAACCACAATGCCTGGTTTTGGTGATCAGCTCAGAAGTCTCGGGCAGGGCCAGCTGCATGTGGTACCAGGGATCAAACTCAGGTCCTTGCACCTGCCTGGCAGGCACTTAGATCACTGAGCTATCTCCCCAACCCTTAATTTCTTATATATTTCTTTCCTTTTTATTCCAATTTTGCATACATATATCTGGTAATATGAATAACTGGTTGGAAGCCAACGCCATTATGTATTACAACAAATACTGTGAAATTCATATTACTTAGTTAAGTGAAATTCTGTATCATTTGTAATTTTTCTATTTTAATACTGTTTTGTACTCTATAAAATTAAAAAGAAACAAAATATATTCTCTGAATCTGTGAAACAGAAGTTTTGTCACTTACTGAAAACCAGATTATCAATTGTTCTTTTTTATCAATCACATTTTCAGTATGAAATCTAAACATTGTCTTTATACCCTAGGTCAGTTGAGTTTTCAACAATGTAAACTTACAGGAGTTTTATAGATTTGACAGTTATATTTAAGTTTGTGATTCATTTTGAGTTAATTCTTATGAAGAGCACAATATCTACATTCTTTTTATTTTTCAGTGCAAGGGGTCAAACCCAGGGCGTTACATACTATAAACCAACATTCTACCACTTGAACTATAATGTATGAATGTCTAAAAATACCATTTTTTCCCCAAGATCACATATTTTGAAAATATATTAGAGCACTGTGGTTGCAATGAAGTTTAAAGGACAGACCGTACCTATCTGATGAGAAGAGATTTCATTTAACTCTCAGAAAAGTAAATGAAGTAGAGATTATTATTAAATTACTAGATTATTAATTTATTAATTATTAAATTATTAATTATTAAAGATCAGATAGCCCAATTCCTGTGCATGTAAACAAACCAGATTCAACAGTGACATTTAAAAAAAAATTTGTGTATTTGGTACAGAGTCTCACTATGGAGCTTGGACTTGTAGTGATCCTCCTGTTTCAGCTTCCTAGTGCTGGGATTACAGATATGTGCCACCATGCCCAGAGCTGGCCTGGGTCAGGGCTGGTGTGGCATGTGGTACTGGTCCTTGTGCTTCCCAGGCAGGTGTGTAGACCATTAAGCTATCTCCTCTGCCCACCAGTGACTGCTTATTCACCAAAATCAGTAGAAACATTTTAGTCTCTAACTCGTGTCAGTATCTTAGTGATGTTAACTATAATCTTGAAGCTCTTCTCCCCTGACTCCCAAGACATTGAATGTTTCCTCTTTTCCCTCTGGCCTTTTCTTTCTAGTTCCTTTATCTCTCTTAAGTGTTGGAATTTGTGAGAATCTTAATCTCATTGTCCTTGTCACCAATGTCTTCCTTGGGTAACAATATTTCTCCACTCTAGTGACCCAAGCCTATACTAGTGATTAGGTATTCCCCTAATCGTCTAGCAGGATCTCCACATGCATCATACCACAGCAGCACAAACTCAAGCTGTCTAAAACTGGTTTCGACTTAGAAAATGGGGCCTGAAGTTCTTATACCTGAAAATTGAACATAAACTTCTCTCCCACTCTCACTTTCAGCCCTAATCTCTTCTATCCACATCCACTGCTAATATCTCATTCCAGGTCTCTCTTATTTCTTGCCTGTTTATTGAAACACCACCTTAACTTCTTTCCTGCTTTTGGTTGATTCTTTTCAACCCATCATCTCTCTTATTATTAGCATGATCTCTCTAAAGTCCCATTTGTCATGTGTCTTTTCTACTTAAAACCTTTAAAGCACATTCCACTAGCTTTGAGAAAAAGAAAGAACATCTTTTCATATATGAAACCTTTTAGCAGATGGATTCCAGTTTACTTCTTTTGTGCTTTACCTCCTAACTTCCATTTGCATTTCCTTGAGTGGCCCGTGTGTCTCTCACTTAAGAAACTTCTGGTGTGCTCTTCCTACCTCCAGTGAATTGAGATGCTTCTTTTGGCCCCCCAAAGCTCCTGTTACTTACTGGTGTTTACTTCTGTCATCCCTTATGACATTCCAACTCTTCAGGGGTGCGCACACTTTGGCTTTGGCATCTCTGGCCTCTCTAGTCTGAGTGGCACTTGTGTGAAGAGTGACTGAATGAGGACCCTTCTTCACAGCTGAGCTCCTTTCTTAATGAATCTGACTATTCTGATGTTTGCCTGAGAAATTTTGTATTTCAACATGACATTCTAGTTCCTCTTATATCTTCTCTTTCCTTTTTTCCTACCAGGAATTGAATTTGAACTTGCACTTGCCAGGCAGGTGCTGTGCCACTAAGTCATATCCCCGGCCTCCTCCTCTCCCTTTACTAGTCTGATGTTACCATACATCAGTCATGGTATGGTCCCTGCGTATTTTGCTACCACCCCACTTTCTGAAGCCAGACTTCATGTCTTTAAGGAGATAAGCATTGGCCTGGAGATTGGACCTCCATGCAAAGAGTGTTTTATCCCCTGAAATCCACAGAACCAGTCTATTTCAGCTCTGAGCTCCATTAGCTACCTGATGAAAATTTAGGCAGCTTCTGTCCAAAGAGATGTCCTTTGCCACACACCACTCTCTGCTTGCCACTTAACTATACAGTAGTTGGTCTGTGTGGCCTGAGTTGTCTAGAAATGAAACTGCAGCACAACCAGTATACCAAGAGTTTGGTATAGCTGCACAGTGATCAGTCTATAATTTTAAAGTTGTAACTGAAGTACGTATCCTGTAGAAACACTTTGCAGGAACTAGAAGAGAAAATAAGGCAGCTTTATAATTAGAAAATGGAAAAACTGAACATTCCCCATCTCCCACCCCATAACTGCATGCCTCTGCTACAAAGGGAAAAGAGCCAGAAATGTATAAACAAAATGGGAAACAACAAGCAGTGGAGAAACAGGAGAGCTAAGAATCATGATTCTAGGTTAGGATAGTTCTAGAAGTAACTGCTCAGAGGAGACTCTCAGAATGGACCTTTAAGTCACAGTGGGAACTAAGGCCCTGCTGCCAAGGGTGAGTGAGGAGCAGAGATCACAGAGCACAGAGGAGGCAGGTGGACTGGGGCCTAAGGTTGTGGGAGGCGATGGACGGAACACTGTTCAACCACTTCCTCAGACAAACTTTACCTTCTTTTGCCTCCACTTTCTCACATGCTAACTGGCAAGCTCCTACTATATTAGAATACAGTGAAGATCATATAAGTAGATGACCACATGAAAAAAGCTGTCATAGTTCTATAAATTTTTATTCTTGTGCCAACGTTTCATGCACTGAATTAAGTCCAGAAAATTGGGCAGGGATTTGTACATAGTAACTAGCTTAATTTCAGGGTGGAAGGCATGCTCCATTGCAGCTGTCAAGTCCTCCCACCCTAGGCAGCTTGACCTAGACTATGGGTTCTCAGATCGACCGCAGAATTTCCCTTGTTCAGTTCTGTACTGCAGGCTAATGATCTGGGCTCCCATACCTGCTGCCTTTTGAGTTATTGAGGCACAGAAAGAAGAGGTGAGGGTTGAAGGAAGGAAGTCCGTATCTCACCAGAAGGCATTGGAGACTGTTTTTCTCTGTCTTTACTTTTCCTGGAAACCCTAACATACCTCTGATTTCACTGAGCTCCAGTAACTGCCTTCCCTACTGTGTTTCACTTGAGGGTAAGGATGGATCTTTACTGTGGCTAAACTCTGGGTTGCCTCATTATCTCGTGTGTGTTTATCATTCTTCCACGACCTGTCTAGCCAACTCCTTGTAGCACATCACCTCTTCCTAAGAGGAGAGTGGCTTCTGTTTTCTCATTTGGTTTCAGACCAGTACCTTCCCACTCCTTTCCTTACTACCCTATCACTGCCTCTGAGCTGCCAAAGTTAAAGGACATTGTTTGGAGCTTGTGTAACATGAAGGAGCAGACACTGCCTGCTACCCTCTCTTCCACTCTTGAAAACTTTTATCCTCAGGGTGGGGAGTCTTTTGGCCCACACAAAGGCCATTATGCAGCCGCATTCCCCAGTCGGAGCTGTGTGGGATGATTCCCCAACAGTCCCAAACATTGCTGCTATCTATGTGACAGCAAAGAAATGTTTTGGCAGAAGCCAGTCTGGGCATCAAAATGCTGAGGCCCATATGTTTCTGCTAACTTACTGCCAAAATGTTGTTGTTTGAGTTATGAAGAGTCTAACTTTTTAATTCAGAATAGAAAGGAAACTCTAACCCGAGGAAACATTTTAAGCCAAGAAAAAAACTAAACAAACAAAGCTAGTTAGAATATAATAAAAATGATAAGCTGGAAGGAATGGTTGAGATGGAAGTGTGCATGGAATGTATAAAAAGCTAGCAGTTCCTACTCTCTGTCCTAGCTGGATTCTGAGCCTTGGGAGCTTAGCCTTGTACAACTGTCTCACTGACTCTCAGGACAGAATTGAAAATAGCAATAATTTCTGTGTAATTGTATTTTCCCATTGACCCTCAGCCAACAACTGTTCACCTCTCTCCCTGATATATGAATTCTGGGTGTATCCACAAGGTAGATGCTTAAATAAGCTGCTTTTGGCTTTTAAGACTCAGCAATCACTATCCTCCCTCCTGCAGAGGGGAGTCACGTCATTGTCTTCAGGGAACAGTTCTTTGCGTTTATCATGAATATACCAGCTTTGCAGGCTAGAGTCCTTTGATCCCCTTCTGCCAAAGAAGGAAAATTTAGCACTTTAAAAGTATAGATCAAAAAGGAGATGAATGATGGAACCCAGTCCAAAGAGGTAACACAAGAGGCTGGAAGAAAAGCAAAAATTTCTTTTTCGCTCCTTGTCAGAAATCATAATTTTCACATTTTAAGGAGAATTCAAATGTTGGCAGAAATAAAAAAGAGCTGCTCATAAGGAATTACGAATATAAGAGCCCAGTAATACAGAGATTTCTAGGAGAATTGTTTTCAACATAGGTTCTATGCTGTCGATCCTACAGTTTCTCCAGGCCATTCTAGAGGTCATTAGTAGGTGTTCCCAGGTATTGAGGGCATCTATCTAAATACCCAAAAACCAAAGTTAAAGATGGAAAAGTCAATTTGAGCTCACACTTTGTGCAAGTTTCAGTCTATAGTTGTCCAGCTCTGAGGCAGGGTTGTGTGGCAGAGGGGCAGGTATAGGCAAAGCAGCTCATAGCGTGGCAGTACAAGCAGAAGTGAGCAAGCAGGGAAGCAGCAGCAGCAGGAGCAGCAGCCAGCCTTTCCTCTGTCTGTTTTTATGCCATCCAAGCTATCCAACTTATGGGTGGTGCAACATTTGGGTGTCTCACGTGGGGTGAGACACCCTTAATCTAAGCATCACACTTTTTTTTTTTTTTTTTTTTTTTTTTTTTGTGGAACCAGGGATTGAACTCAGGCCCTTGTGCTTGCCAGGGAAGCACTTATTCCACTGAGCCATCTCCCCAGCCCATCACACTTTTTTAAATAAATTTTATTTTATGGAAAAAGGATAAAACAAAATTTAATGATCAATTGTTAAATAACAACAGTTAATATGTTGCATATTGCTATCTTTAAAGTAGTTATTCTGAATACAAGATATGGGCATTAAAATTTCTCCAAATGATATTAGAGCAAAATTTCTTCTACACTGAGCTAAAAGATACTAGCAGAATAACTGTCTTGCATTTTTTCTCCTTTTCCCTTTCATCCTTTCCCCTTTCTCCCATCAGAGTTCTTTTTTTTTTTTTTCCTTTTCTCTTTTTGAACAATTTCTTCCCATTTCACAATGTTTTCTGTACTCTTTCAGTTTCTCACACTAGGGAGAAAATACGCTGTTTATACATGTGAATCTGGTTTATTTCACTTGTGAGTATATGGTCCCAAGTTGCATCCATTTACCTATGAAAGTTCAAGTTTATCCTTTTTAATAAGCAATACTCCATCATATAAAAAGATCACATCATTTTTATTCATTGTTTGATTGATGGGCATTTGCATTATTTCCAAAATTTAGCTATTTGCAATTTGAGCTGCTATATTCATGGGTACACATATATCACTGTGGTGTGATGTTTAAATTCTTCTAGGAAGATATCCAGTAGGGAAATAGTTGGTTCAAAAATAATTTCTCATCCTGGCTTTATGAGGAATCTCCACACTGATTTACATACTTATTGCACCAATGTACATTCCCACAAACAGTAGGGAAGGGTTCCTTTTTTTCCCCAAAAGCACCCTAGCCTTCTATATATGCACCACCACGCCTGGCTATATGTGCCATTTTTGGATTGGGTCTTTTAAGTTGGCAAACCTGAGGGCCGGGTGTGGTGGTGCACGCCTATAATCCCAGCACTCGGGAGGCTGAGGCAGGAGGATTGTTGTGAGTTCGAGACCAGCCTGAGCTACAAAGTGAGCTCGAGGCCAGCCTGAACTGCATAGTGAGACCCTGTCTCAAAAAAAAAAAAAGTTGGCAAGCCTGATGTTTTTCAGTTCTTTTATATGCTCTAGATAGAAGTTAGTTGTCTGCATGATAATTGCCTAAATTATTTTTTTATTCTGTGGGTTATCTTTTCACCCTGATAGTGATTTATTTTGATATGCAAAAGCCTTATCTTAGTTATTGCTTTCTTGAAGTAATTCCCATGTGGTCTAGGTTTTGTTAATGACCTATGTCTTTCAGATTTCTAACTACTTTCTCTTCCAGAAAATTTAGTGTTTCTGTTTTAATATTTAGATCTTTGATGCATTTTCACTTTAATTTAATGCATGGCCATAGACATGAGTCTAGTTTTAGTCCTTGGCATATGGAAAGCCTGTTTTCTCAGCACCATTTATTAATGAGGTTATCTTTCTGGCAGTGAACATGTTTGCCTTTTTTTCAAAGAAAAGGTGGCTAAATGTATTTGTAGTTGTGCCTGCATCTTGTAATCTGTTCTCAGATTTCAGAGTATGACCACCTTCACTGTATTGGTTTTTCTTATCCGTAGACAGGAGATATTGTTACATTTTCTAATGTCATCTTCAATCTCTATTTTCAAAATACTGTCATTTTCAGTATATAGATCTTTTACTTTCTTTGTTAGATTGATTTCAAACTGTTTCATATTTTTGAATACTATTTTAAAGGGTTTGGTTTCCCTAATTTCTCTCTCAGTAATTTTGTTGTTTGTGTACAGGAATGTTATTGATTTTGAGTGTTGACTTTGTATCCAGCTAAATAACTGAGTTTGATAATTAAACCTACAATTCTTTTGGTGGAGTTTTAAGGATCTGCTATGTAGAGTATTATGTCATTTGCAAAATAATGACAGTTACACTTCTTCCTTTCCAATTTTATTCTGTGGGGAACCACCTGAGCAGCTCTCCTTGAAAGAAAAGCAACTGTCTCTATTTTGACTGAGTCTGATCCTATTTCCTCATATTGTTATGTACAGAGCTAGCTAGAACTTCTGTTTATCCTTCAATTGGCCTTAAGCAATGTGTATTGGCCTAGCTGAGGTGCTGGTGATAGTCTTTGAAGGTGGCATGTGTGTTTCCCTGGCAAGCCTGCTGCTCCTTAATGTGAGCTAGGTGGAGACAGGATGGTAGAGCTAATGCTCCACTCTGCCAGCTTGGATCGAGCCTCAATATAGAGGCTATGACTTCCTGGGGCTTGAAAGACTACATCAAAGCTGAAGCCCTAGACTTCCCAAAACATTAGATACTATATAATGCAGATTACTCTCTCTGCATATCCTCTCTGCATATGGCAGAGGTAAATGTAGGCCACCCACCTAGCTCAGCTCATAGTAGTCACCTACTTCCCACAATTCTCAGTCAATCCTCAAGCCACTCCCCCACTGAATAAAAACCGGGTGAGGCCCTAGGTCGCTCTCTTGGTTCTGGAAAGCCATGTTATGGCAGGACTTAGAGCCCGTCGACTCCCCAATGATTAAAAATATAATTTAGTGTCCTTATTTTTGCCGTGGGTTGCATAGAAAGTGGTACATTGGAATCAACTTGATGGGATTCCAGTAATGTAACTTTGGGATTACAAATATTGGTTTCTTGGACTGAGTCGAGGACCAGGAAGCATCTCCTACAGTATTCCTTTTATTTTTCTCTCTTGTCTAGTTGTTCTCGCTAATGTTTACAGAACTGTATTGAATAAGAATGTTGACAGTGGAAATTTTTGTCTTGTTCCTGATTTTTGAGTGAAAGCTTTCAATTTTTTCCCATTTAGTATGATGTTGGCTATTGGTTTGACATAGATGGCTTTTACCAGACTGAGGTAAAGACCATCCATTCTGATTTTCTGTAGGGTTTTTATCATAAGTGAGTGTTGCAATTTGTAAAAAGCTTTCTGTGCTGATCATCTTTGAGATAATCATGTGATTTTTGTCTTTAGTTATGTTGGTATGGTGCATTACATTTATTTATTTGCATATATTGAACCATCCCTGCATTCTTGGGATGAATCCCATTTGGTTATAGTATATATAATCTTCTTGATGAATTCCTACATTCTGTTTGGTAGTATCTTATTGAGAATTTTATATTTATGTCCACTAGAGATATTGGCCAGTAGCTCTCTTTATTGGTTGTTTCCTTCTGATTTTGATGTCAGGATAATACTTGACTCCAGAAATGCATTGGGGTGTATTGCTTCCCTTGCAATTTCACTGAAGAGTTTGAGAAATATTAATGTTAAATCTTCTGTGAATTTCTTATAGAATTAAGCAGTGAATTCATCAGGAAAATGGGCTTTACTTTGTTGATAAAGTTTAATTACATTTTCAATTTCATTGACTGATATTGTGTTACTGAGAATATTTTGTATCTTCTTGATTTAGCTTTGATAATTCATAGGTGTCTAGGAATATTTCCATTTCTTCTGTGTTTCTCAGCCTATGAGACTTATGATTTTGGAAGTACACTTTGATGACCTTCTGAATTTCCACAGGATCTCTAGTGATATAAACATTTTTATTCTTCAATCTATGAATCTGAGTCTTTATTTTCCTATTTTTTTTTTATAAGGTTAGCTAAATTTTACCCATTTTATTTATTCTTTCAAACAACAAAGTCTTTAGTTCATTAATTCTTTGTGTTACTTTCTTAGTCTCAATTTCATTAACTTCTACTTAGATTTCTATAATTTCTTTCCTTCTTTGGGCTTATATAAAATATGATTATTAAATTTATAGAGGTAAATTGAGGAAATGGGGTTAGAAGACAAATAGACCACGACAAAAATTTGGATAAAAGACACAAAGAAAAAAGAACAAGAAACAAACTGTAAAGAAAGAAGAAACATATATATTTTTAAAAGTTCCTCTAGTCTTCATTGAGAACCCAAAATCTTTGGATGATATTGCCAAACCTACAGTAAAGTTTGTGATACATTTGAGGCTGATCTTGGCCTCCAGGTATGGGGCCCAGGGCCATAGTCTTTAGCCCATACTTTCAGAGTGTCCCTTAGTAGCTTCTTTCCTTATCCTGTTTTTCTCAGCACCTCTCTCCCCCTTGCTGTACTTTTTTCAGACAAAGACAGGGTCCTGTTCCCAGCCCTGTGGGACTGTTGGCTGCCTCTCGTCATTACTGAGCCTTCTGCATTCCTCCTCCACTGGCCAGTTTCTGTCCTCTCAGGTCATTTGTGTCTGGGCAGGGTGGATTTCTATGTCCTCTTTTGCTTCGGCCTTTGCCTTCCAAGGCTGCTAAGTTCCAATTCTTATTCCTTTCCCAAGGGGAGAGTGTTACCTTTCCAATCTCTGCTTTTCAAGATCCATCACTACTGACTCCCACAGAGGGCAATTGAGGCAGCAGTGGCAGTTTTGAATTGGCTTTACAGGCAAGAGAGATGTACTGTTTGATACAAGTGGGGGTTGTGTTGGTTATAGAGCTGGCCTACCAAAGAGGCATGATTTCTAGGAAACCCTCAGGGTGAGTCCTTTGTCCATATTTTGGAAACAATTCTTTTGTTTTATTTATAGGGTTATGATTATCAGGCATTTCAGGCTGATGTAGGTCTATTCTTTCTCCTGGGGTACAGTCAAAGTTGATAACAAGTTCTAGATAGTGGACTCAAGTGTGAGGGAAGCTAGTCACATTCCAGGAGGGGTATAGGGCACTGAAACATGTAAAGGAATTTATGTTTGATAAAGTGTCCATCAATCTCACGGAATCTGCTTTGGCAGATTTTCTTTAAGTGAGGGTTCAAGTACTTTAGCAACTTTAGACATATTTATTGTCTCCTTGCCTCTCTCTTTGAGGTCCACCAGAAGAGCAGTGTTGTACTGATTGCAGGCTTCATGGACCTCTGTTGCATTAGAATCACCATTGGTCATGTTTGGGGGAGGAGTGTGTTCACTCAAGTGTGAGAATCAACTGTAGTGGCTTGCACTTTTGATGTTAACCAGCTTGTGCCCTATCTAAAGTGCAGTGGCATTCTGGAATTCTTCTGTATTATATAGAGTCTTATTCTTAAGACTACATCTGTGAACCTATTTGCCAACATGGGAGGCCCATGGAATAGTTGTCCCATGTTGGCAAATAGGTTCACAGATGTAGAGCCAAGGTGGAAGAGTTTTTAAGCCTTTGTAGTAATTGACTCCAAGTGAATTATTCTAGGAGAGCAAGAGCTATGGTTCAGAAGTCAGAACTGGTGGCAGTGGCATCATAGTTGGCTAAGAAGCTTGGGGTTGATGAAGGTAGGAGGAGGCAAGTTGGATATGGGATCCTAGGGCAGATCAAGATAATATTTTTCTGTCTTTGGCTGCATATGACAGCCTTTCAGACAGCCTTGTAGCTTTGTTTTCATGACTAGGATGGCTTTGCTGTCATGCAGGACACAGGTGTGAAGCCAAGGTAGAAGAGTTTTTAGCCAATTGAGTCCAAGTGAACTGGCCTTTTTATCTCAGGGCTTTTTCCAGTTGAAGGGGCTTATGGGAGCAACTTCAAGCAAATGAAGACAATCTTTCTGGATTGTTGACAGCATGGAGATTTTGCCCAAAGTGATTAACAATCTATCAGGCTGATGTGTGGCTGGATGCCTGTTTGTGCCTTCCTGTATGAGTCATTTCCAAGTCCTCATCTCTGTCCAAGAAGCCAATGTTTGTAATCCCAAAGTTATGTTATTAGAATCCCATCAAGTTAATTCTAATCTAGCACTTTCAATGCAACCCACAGCAAAAATAAAGACACGAATTATATTTTCAATCATTGGGGAGTCAAGAGGCTCTAAGTTCAGCCATGAAAATGGCTTCCTGGAACAAAGAGAGCAACCCAGGGTCTCACCCCATTTTTATTCAGTGGGGGAGTGGCTTGAGGAGGATTGACTGAGAATTGTGGGAAATAAGTGGCCATTGTGAGCTGAGCTGGGTGGGTGGCCTACATTTACCTCTGCCATATGCAGAGAGGATATGCAAAGAAAGTAGTCTGCATAATAATATTATGCCACTGAGATAGCATCTAATGTTTTGGGGGGTCTACATCAAGCTTCAGCTTTGATGTAGTCTTTCAAGCCCCAGGAAGTCATAGCCTCTATCTTGAGGCTCAATCCCAGCTGGCAGCATGGAGCTTTAGCTCTACTGTCCTGTCTCGACCCAGCTCACATTAAAGAACAGCAGGTTTACCAGGGAAGCACACATGCCACCTTCAAAACCTATCACCAGCATTTCAACTAGACCAGTACACATTGCTTAAGACCAATTGAAGGACAAACAGAAGTTCTAGCCAGCTCTGTACATAACAATATGAGGAAATAGGGTCAGGCTCAGGCAAAATGGAGATAGTTGCTCTTCTTTCAAGAAGAGCTGCTCTGGTGGTCCTCCAGACCTTCCATGATGTCTGATAGTGGTGGGGGTCCTGGTGAGGCAACATGGCTGATGTCCAGGCCCAGAGGTCTTTAGTATGTACCTGTGTGAGGAGAGCTTTTAGAAGTTTAGGATTGCAATTGTCAGGCCAAAGAGCTCAGTGCATTAAAGCATCTGCAAGCAGGTGCAGGGGCCAGGGGTTCAATCCCCAGGTCTGCCATGCCAACCCTGCCACTAAGGCACACCAAGATGGCAACTGAGATGGTGTGGTGGTGCATGACTGTAATCCCAGCTCTCTGGAGGCTATAAACAAGCAGATCACTATGAGTCTGATCTTGTAGTGAGACCCTAAACACCCTATAGAGCCTTCCCTAAAGTACAAAAAAAAAAAAAAAAAAAGATTGCAGTTGTCTATCTCTGGCTGATGCAAGCATCATTTTTCTTTTGCAGAATAGTTAAAGTTGAATATGTAGGATGAAACAAGCCCAAGGTTGACTGGCTTAGTGCAAAGGAGATGTATTCTTGGGTTGTAAGTTTGTACCTAGCAGAAGGGGCAAAAGACATGAGTCCCAGTTACCCTGACAATGGTGACTTTTGACAGAGGAAACTTTTGAAGGCAGAAACTTCTGTCCCATTGTCTACCAGGAAAGTCAGGGGTTTGCTCCTGACTTTTTAGTGACCAGGAGCTCCTGGGGGCTGGTATGGTTGATAAATGTGTCAAGTTGAGAATTTTAGTTTAACTGACTCAGCAGGGGACCAAGGCCCTACTTTGTAAACATCTTGAACATGTGCAAGGGCATGCAACTCATGCCATGTGGTGTGTGTGTGTGTGTGTGTGTGTGTGTGTGTGTGTGTGTGGTGGAGTAGTTCATTTACAATATAAAGAAGAGGCTTGCCTCTTTCTCTTTTGCTCTTGCTGCTTCTAGTGTCTTCTGCTGCCATGAACTGTTACCCCTCACCATGCCATCTTGCCTAGGAACCAGCCAATTATGGACTGAAACTTCCACACACTAAAGTAAATAAGCTTTTCCTTCCTTAATTTTAGGTGTCAGATATTTTGCTTCAACAATGAGAGAAAAGTAGCCATGGTAGGGGCCCAATTCAATTGAGCTCCATTGGGCTGATCTATTCAGGCCTGACAAGACACAACTTATTTGTCAGGGCTGACAGTCCAATTTTTCCTCAGTAAAAATGAGGAACTCAGAAGGAATTATTGATAGTCATCCAGGGTGGGTATTAGATGACACCATCTGACCAGGATAGGCCTGAAGCAGGAGGCTCTGGAGGGAAGGCTTCTCAATACAGGCAATGGCTTGCTGTAACCAGTTAAATTGTCTGGAAGTAGATGAGTTGGGAGTGAAGAGTGAAGTAATGTGTGTTGGCAGCAGCCATGGCAGCCTATGAGGGTGCCAAGGTGGAATTATAAAGAATTGGGCCTCTTTTGCCTTTTTTTTTCTTTCGGGGAAAGAAAGATTTGGTTTCATTTTTAACTCTGGAAAAGCTCTTTTTCCTGCAGCCAGCTCCTTTTCCTTCAGGGTAACTGGGACTCATGCCTTTTGCCCTGATTAGTTTCCATTCTTTCTACCTATAATGTATATTGTGTATCCTTGAACAACAGTCCAACAGACAAAAGGCGGATGCCACTCAGAGAGAGATCATTTAGATGCCTGCCTAGCTGGTGCCTCTCAGGGGACTTAAGGTGCATCTTAGCGAAGGAGGGTGCAAGGCCTCAATTATATCATATGTCAGTCACTCAGAACTGCAGGTGAGGGCCCAATAAATCACTGGGACCAGTGATTTCTAGTCTTGATGCACAGACAGAACAGCCTATTTCTTATGCTGTCCATTTCACTCACTCACACATTCATTCAGCAGGCACTTAGAGGCTAAATATTCCAACACCCCTTCTCCTGAGGGTGGCCTCAACTAACACAAGTTCATCAAGCTCTGCTTCTGCTGAAATTGAGCAAGACTGACAAAGTAACTGGGGTGCTCCTGGGGGTTCTTCCTGGAATCAGGCAGGTAAGCAAGCAAACAGACAGATTGTGTCCTTCTTTTGGGGTCTAAAGTGAGGTACACAAACAAGGAGCCAGGAATCCTCCTCCAGGCCTCTGAGGGGATTCAAGAAATCTAGAGGGTGCACCTTCCCATTAGGACATGGAGAAATCCTTGCTCCATACTGTAGGGCCACAATAGGTGAAAAAGAGTTGGTCTTCCCACAGAATGCACCAGATACAACAGCAAGCAGAAACACTGAAACAATCCCAAGGATTTGGAGGTAGCTTATATTGACTAGTACTGATTAGGATCAATTCTAGACCATCAGATCCTGATCTGTAGCAGTACAGGTCTCATATTGGATAGAGGAAATACAGAGGCAAAATGGCTTGTTAATTGATGATTGGTTTGTACAATGTGCATCACAATGACCACTTATATATCACAGTGACCAGCACTTTCAAAGAGACAAAAGCAATATCTGGAACAGGAATTATTTACCTGAGCAACTAACAAACTGAAGTATACTGGCTGAGGGAGCATTTTCTGTTACAGGATCACAAGTTCAAGGCTAGCTTGGGCTACACAGTGAGACGTCTCAACAAAAGAAAGAAGAGAAAGAGAAAGAGAGACACACAGAGACAGAGATAAAGAGAGAAAGAAAAAGAAACAAGAAAATAGAAAGAAAGGCTCGAGAAATATTTACAGAATATGTTGGATATGTTTATTAGCATATGGAGCTTATTAGAATCAATTATATTAAAATGTATTAAATTCTTGAGGGAATGGAACCTTCCCCCAAAACCAAAACCTATGAGCTTGGAATGCAAAAGGCTTTTAATGAATTGGTTATAACAGCTACTAGCCTTCAGTCATCCATAAGCTAGGGCAGGCATGGAAGGCTATCCAGTCTGAAGGTGACACTTTGTAATTATTTATTTTTTTATGACCAGCTCAGCCAACCCTGGGGGTGGGGCTGTAGGGCATGTGGTACTGGGAACTGAACCGTGGTACCACCTGCCTAAGCTTGCCTAAGCAGGCACTTTAGAATGCTGAGCTGTCTCACCAGCCTGAAAATTCTTCGTACACATTTCAGAAGTGGTAGAAGATAACACATAAGAGAAGGAAGATCAGAGATGATGAAGGCAACTCCGTCACCCTGGAGAACAAAGAGCTTCAGATGTGTCTAGTAGGCATTCAGAACTCCAGATTTGTGATTGTTTGTGCCTCTGTTTTTTTTTTTTTTTTTTTTTTTTTTAATTTTTCTGAATGGAACATTGATTCTGATAGTCCTGTGTAACTATTCTACCACTCTATGTTGAGTGGGGCAGATAATCAGTCTTTTCACAGTTCGTGGGCTTTTGGATCATGAGGAAACACATTTAATCTTGAAAAAAAATACACATATATATATATATATATATTACATCAGACTTTAGGCTGTATGTAGTTGGGAGTGACATTGGCTTTCTTGGTGGGATGATGGAAGGAGAAAGGGATATTTGAAAATTACACATCAAATGGAGATTTCCAGGTGAAGTGGTTAGGGGGGAGTTAGGTGACTATGTTACAGCCACAGGGTATAGTACATCACTCCTCATGATCTCTTGTATCTGTCACAGTGACCTGAGCAGTCTTACCTTCTTGATTGTGAATAGACAAAATAAAAGAAAAACAGTGATCTTTGGAGCAGGAAACAGCATTTATGGCATTAAGTCACTGAGCTTTTAGGGTTTATTTACAAATGCAAATGTAACAGCCTCTTCTAATGATTCTTCTGCTATCAGAGACCATTAGTGATATAAGGAATTTTTCAAAAGTTTCATTTGAAGCCTAGGGAATTCACCTTTTCATTCCTAATTACATAGATTCAAGCCTCTTTCTCTCTTGTCTGTTTTATTTAATCTTTCAAAAAAGCAAATCTTCAATTCATTGACTCTTAGTGTTGCTTTCTCAGTCTTCAATACATTAATTTCTGCTCTGACCTTTATAACTTCCTCCCTTGTTGGAGCTTTAGGGTTGGCCAGTTTTTTTCTAGAAGTTTGAGATTCAACATTAAGTTGTTTATTTGCACTTGCTATTTTCTTAATACAGGTATTCACTGCTATAAATTGCTCTCTTAGGACTGCTTTCATTGTGTATCATAAGTTCTGGTATCTTGTATTGTCATTGTCATTTAATTATAGAATTTTTAAAATTTCTCCTTTAATTTCATCTGGATTAAAATTGAGCACCATGGATGCTCAAGAGGGTGCTATTTAATTTCCATGTATTCATGAAGTTCTTGCAGTTTCTTTTGTAACTGATTTCTCAGTTCATTGCACTATGGTCTGATAATACGTATGGAACAATTTCAATTCCTTTGCATCTACTTAAACACATTATATGGGCTAGTATGTGATCTATTTTGGAGAATTTTCCATGTGCAGCTGAGAAGAATATATATTCTGATGTTGTTCTTTGGGATACTCTATGGACATCTACTAAGTCCATTTGTTCAAAAGTTTGGTTCAGTTCTAATATTTCATTGTTGATTTTTTGTCTCATTGATCTTTTTATGACAGTGGGGTATCAAAGAACCCCATACAATTGTATTAGTGCTTATGTGATTTTGTTAATATTTGTTTTATACAGTTAGTTGCCCTGTTATTTGTTGCATACATATTTATGCAACTTCCACTTGGATTGGTCCCTTTGCAAGGATGGAGTGGCCTTCGTTGTCTTTCTTAATTAGTCTTGGATTGAAATTCACTTTGCAAATAAAATAGATAACTGCATTTTTCTGGACTCCTGCCTCCTGGAATATTGCTTTCTATTCTTTGACTTTCAGTCCACAAATTTATTTTTCAATTAAATGTGTTTCTTGTATGTGGAATACTGATATGTCTTGCTTCTTAATTTGTTCTACCAGTCTGTATCTTTTGTTTGGTGAATTGAGAACATTAAAAGTTATACCTGATATCTGTTACCTTGTCCTTGTCGTGTTATTTTCCAGTTATTTCTTCCCACCCCCATTTAATTATTTACCTTGTCTAGTGGATTCCTTCTGTTAGTATTCATGAAATTATAGTTCTTGTTTTCTCTCTCTAGACTGTCCTTCAAAACATTGTGGAGGGCTGGTCTGGTGTTTATAAATCGCCACAGTTGTTCTTTATTGTAGAAGTATTTTACTTCTCTGTCAATTTTGAAAGGTTGTTTTGAGGGTTACATCAATATGCACTGAAATTTGTTTTCCTTTAGAGCTTCAAACACTTTACCCCAGGGTCTTCACTTTAGGGTTTGTGCTGAAAAGTCAACTATGATTCTGATGGTCTTTCCTTTGTAGGGGATTTGTTTCTTTCCCTTTGTAGTTTTTAATACATTATTCTTGTGTTGAATTTCTGGAACATTGGCTATGATATGCTGAGCTGTAAATTGTTTTGATTATGGCTATTTGGAGTTCTATATGTCTTACTTAACTGTATGTCAATTTTTTTCCTTACCAGGGAAGTTTTATGCCATGCTGTCTGTGAAGCCTAGGGAAATGGTTTTAAAGCCTTATTGTGTCTGCCAGAGGTTGAAGTGACACATTTAGGTCATTCTAAACAAATCTGGGATGAATGAAACAGAGATCCTTTTTCGATTCATAGTAGAAATTATGGATAAGATGAAATAAGATTTTAGAATTTTGTAAAATGGCAAGTTATATAAACTGAAAATTAAATCTAAAGGTTTGTGCCTAAACAATTTTCGAAGAAAAGCTATTTGAAAGGCTGTGCTCTGCCATTAATAAAATATTGATTTAACCACTCTATTAAATTTTTCTTGCTCTCTCACTACAAAGTTTGTCTTTCTGCTTATAATATTCTCCCTTTCCATGCACGGATCTCTGACATTTTCCTTTACAAAATTTAACACTGTGCTTTCATCTTCTGGGTCAAAGACAGAGTTGCTCAAAACAAACAAACAAACAAACAAAAAACAGCATTGTGTTCAATAAGAAACAGACAATGTCAGGTTCTTGGAGTTGTAAATATTTTCAAAATATTTCTTGTGTTGAATTTCTGGAACAGTGCTGTAAACTGACACTGTTACCTGAAATGCTAGCTGTTTCATCACCAAATGATGGATATTTGTATTGGGTTCTGCCACATATAAATATAAATATATGTGGCAGAATCCAGTACAAATATTGGGAAAATAATAGTCTTATTTCATGTTATATTAACTGGCACTTACTGACTGCAATCTAGGAATATGAATATTTATTAGGATACTATGGTTTTTACCTTAAAGGAAATCAGGAACAATGACTGTGTATCCATTGCAGTAATCTATATCACCCATAGATCTGGAATTGGTGATTTTCCAACTTACCACTAGCATGACAGCCATATATTTGCTTACATAAACCAGCTTGCTGATAAGACTTGAGGCATCAAAACTGTATTCCATATTCCATAATCCATTACTATGAAATACGCTCTGATGATCAATGCTATATGGACAAGGATGAGTGCTGTTAGACAGTGGAATTACAAATGGTTTCCTTGGTATGAAATTGAGGACCTATCAGCAGTAATTTGCTTCAGCCATTAGACTGGTTTCTGCTTTCTAATCACCAGGAAAAGTGAACAAAGTGAAGAATAGTCACTGTTTTCTCTAAACTCGGTGCTTTTTTACATTCTTTTCCACTTTCTGTCAGTATTGCCACCTACATATTGATACTTTTTCTTCCAACTTTTACCTTATCCTAGTTTTACTAAAAATGGATTTAAAAATTTTAAAAAGTATTCTTAAGGCTTATACTACTTGCTCCTAATTTAGCCCTCTCATATTTAGTATTTTTATAGTTCCAGAAATGGATCTGTATCCTCCAGCTACATATATGAACCCCTGTCCTCTACTGTGTTTCATGGTTCTCTCCTGTGAAAGGTTCTTTCAGCTACTTCCCCTGGTGGGTCCTATGGATGGGATATTGAACTTTTCCCTAGTTAACTTATCTCTTAGTCTTTGCATATCAAGATTGCAGTTTCTAACATAGTCTTTTTATCTAATACATCTGAGACACTATGCCGTATTTATGTATTTCCAGTTTCTACCCTTAAATACAAACTCCATAGAAACAAGGTGTCTGGGTTATTTACTGTGAATCTCTAGTTCTTTGAATTGTACTTGGCTTAAAGTAAAATTTTGGGAATAAATAACCAAATAAAGTTGAGTTTTTTACTCCCTAATCACAGGAGGAGCTATGAAGCATGAATAATTTGGAGGGTATGCTTAGAAGAGTGCAAGGGGCCCAGAAAGCAGGGCCACTAATAGGACAGTACTTGGATACTGATCTTATCTCTAACATTTTTATGTTTTCTTCATCACAAAATTTTAGCGTGACTTTTATTTTTTAACTAATATATTTAGATATTATTTGACCATTGAGATGTTTGTGCTCTTCAAAGTGTATGCATAAAGCAAATTCTTCACTGATATCCCCCTATGCACAATCCTGGGAGAGGGACACAGAACTCTGGACTAATCAATTTCTAGTAGTAAGAAGACCCACTCCAAGATGCTTTCTGCATGATTTTGATCACACTGTGTATAAAGCAAAGACTTTCTAAATGCAGTGTATAAGAGAAACTCTGAGCACAATGTCAGAATAGGGGACTTGAGACAAGCTATCAGTGAAAACAGTGTTGATATTGACAATGATGGCATTTAAAGTGCCTATATATCTAATGAGGGGATCACAATACAAAGTCAAAGTTAATACAAAAATAATATTCATCAAAATTTTCCTTGATATCTTACAGTCATGCTAGAGAACAAACCAATGAAAATATCAACTCTTAGCTCTATATAAGCATAACATATCTAGTTTTTTATCTGAAATCAGAGCAGATTTATGTTTTCTCATGTGTGCACCAGATGGAGTAGCTGGCTCATATTTAGAAGAATGGTGTATAACAAAGATGTGCTTTACAGATCCCCCTGGGGGTTAGGAGATACTTGTGATACGAAAAACATGCTGAGGAAGCCTAGGGGACTCAAAAATTCATAAGATTCATGAGCTCCTCAAGCTCATTCCAAATACTGCATTCATTTGGTGACCACACAAATTAAATAGATATTTTCTTCCCTTTTCTTGATGTGTTGAGTATGTGCATTATTCACATCAAAGGTATTAAGACACAATTCTGCTATCTTGAGTGCCTGCTATGTGCAGAAATATGTTAATGTTTTATGTGCAATATCATTTAGTTTTCAAAATATCTATCTGATTTAGGTCATTGTGTTCCTTTTAGTGATCAAAATAATGAGCATCAGATAAGTTCATTTTTTTGAAGGTCATAAAACAAATCTTAGATGAAAAATCCCAGTGGAGATTTGAGATCTTCCTTTTCACCACTCTGCATGCTATCAGAATTTGCCTTTAAGATTCTTCAGTCTAAGACATTAGAAGAACTTGACCTCTTTCACTGTCATGCCATGTAATAATACTTAGCCTTTCCTGTGTTTTAACTATGTAGCACAAAAAATGAACACCTAGCCTTGAAAAGAAGTGGAGTTTTTCTTTGGTCTAGCACAGGATCTACTTCTGCTTTTAGGTAAGTTTGTGATTTTCTCTGGGATTGAGGTAAGTTTATTATAAAACTACAATTTTATATTGAATTATCTTTCATATCATCTTCATAGCCCAACCCTTCTATTATTCTATTTCAGAATTTAATGTACCTGTCACTAGCACAAGACTATGAACTGGAAAAACTTGAAAGCAATATTTTGTTGAACAGTTGTCATTTTCTATTTCCAAAGCCAAGGTGGGATGTAGAAGTGAGGTAGGGAACAGTTACTGCTAAAGGCATTTCAGTGAGGGGGCACACTATACCTCAAAGGTATTCTTTCTGAGTGAGTGCTCCTACAGCCAAGAATATCTACACTATTCCTTTGGTACAAAAGTGGGAGATATTTTGAGAGAAGAGAGTTCTTTAGCAAATGTTTACCTTTATTGGGCTCCCACTACTCCAATGTCACAGCTGTGGGTGGATATTTCCAGACACTGTGTGATTTCTGTAACCTTAGGAAGAAATTGTAGCCCCAGGGCTGAAAGTCCAGTTATGCAGACAGAGCATCAAAGCACCAGTGCCTGGTGTGAGGTTGCCAAGGAGGGCAGCATGGATGAAGAAATAGAGCCACAACCTGAATGTGTGCACAGCCTGGGGCCACTGAAACTCAGACTTCTCCAATATCTGTGACAATATGTTGCACAGCAGACTTCACACACTTTGCCAAGTGTGTTTAAACCTAGTTGTGATTTTGTTATGTGTATTCACTTTAGAAGATATATTTGGTTTTTCTCAAATCATAAGAAAATTTATTTATAATATTCTATCTTCATTCTATTTTTTCTCTTTCTCTTAATCCCTGTCGTTCTCTACACCAACATATTTTTTGACTTCTTTTTTTATCCTTTATTTGTTACACACTCTTGGTACACAGTTTGGACTCATAGTGATCCTCCTGTCTCAGCCTCCCCATCACTGGGATTACAGGCATGCACCACCAGGTTAGTTTCAGTAGCCATCACGGTGCACCCAGGGTTCTGGGGTTGGCACAGCATGTGATACTGGGGATCAAACCTGAGACTCCGCACTTGCCAGGCAGATGCTTAGACCTTGGAGCTATCTCTTTAGCTCGACTTTTTGACTACTTACTTTGTTTGCAGATACTGTATGTATAATGATGAAAAAAGCCTAGATATTATTCTTGTTTCATAGTGTTTTTGGATTTCAAGGCCAATTAAAAGTATCTTCCAGTCTTATTAAGGAGAGTCAGATGAACTAGAGAAAAAAATCATTGAAATTTTCACTCACTATTACAGTTCCCAATCTGGAAAGGACTCTTCCCACATAAATGTCTCCTGAGAGGCAGCATAGATTTAAATAGCTCTCTTGTTTATAACATCCACTTGGTCTTTTGGAGAAGCAGAAGATAACTGATTTAAAATATATGACTTTCCAACAGTTACTTTCACCAAGGTAGGAGATGATTCAATAACGAATACTTTACAATTTTGGTTCATTTCTTTCCACATTTAATTGAACATGCTCATGGTGCTACATACCAGAACATCTGCTAGAGATTAGTAATTGAGCACTCTGTATTGTTCATTGCTGGATATTTGATGGTGAATAAGAAATGATTCTTGCCTTCATGCTGTTCATTGTTTAGCTGGACAGAAAACACACGCAGACTTACAGAGGGTGCAAAGGACGGCAGTAATGAAGACTTGTAAGGTAGGTAGTGCTCTTGTCCTGGTGCTCAGCTCCCTCATGTCAGAGGGACACTTGCTGATCTCTTCCTTTGAAGAGCTGCAGTTGGCATTCAACTCTAGCCCCATGGCCCAGGACCTGACCCTTTACTTAGTGCTATGTTTTCAAAGAACCTACCAAGTTCTCATGGAAATATAAATGTGCATTCTCCAAGAGGCAGAATGGTTCAGTTTCTTCTTGGGGGATAATCTAGATCTAATAATCTGGTGGATGGAAAGGAACAAAATCAACTCAATCTAACTTAATAAATAAAGATTTAATGTGTATTATTTAGGGATGTGTTGGTGGCTCAAGGAACTTTAAGTGCAGTGATACAATCAGATACCAGGGAGGATTCTAAGTGGAAACTGCAGCTTCCAGACAGTTTTGTCTGTGTTCAAATTAATTTATTTTTTCTTTCTCTCTAGACAAGCTTTCTTGTCTTCCCAGTTCTGATGGAAACAATTACAAAATTATAATTTCTAAGTCTTGGTGGTTTAGATGACACCAGATTGAAAATTTTCGAAATTCCCAGAAAAAGGTTATGTTGTCCCAACTTGCATCGCCCATTACTGCTGGGCCAATTACCTTTTCCAAGGATAGAATTCACAGTAGTAAGATGAATGAGAGGGCCTCAACCTATGACTTTAGAGATGATATATAAAGTAGAGAAAGATGATCCCGAAGCAAGTGGGGTCGATGCCCTGGAAATATGTTCCTGAGATACAAACACAATGCAAATTAACACCCTCCTCACACATTCACACTATCACACAAATAGCATCCGAAAGTTCCCAGTAAAAAAGCAATAACAATAAACAAAATTGAGGGTCCAGGAAATAGCTCAGTAGTATAAGCATTTGCCTGACAAGCGTAAGAGCCTAAATTCAATCTCTGTTTCCACAAAAAAAAAAAATTGTATTTGCTTAAACTTCTCCCATCAAGAAAAAATATTTTTAAGTAAAATGTCATGATTATTGTCTTTTCATTAATCTTAGGAAAATGAATTCAGTAACTTCCAAGGTTTACTCTACTGCCATAATTCTTTGATTAAAGATATGGGGGATTGTTGGATAAGTACGAATTTCCATGTATGTTATAGTTTCTAGAAGGAAAATAACTAACATCCATAGATCTTTTTAAAATTAATTTTATTGAGAAAGAAATAGCAATGAGAGAGTTTCAAAACAGGTTAGAGGACAGTTACAATATTTAGTACATTGCATATTGTTGTCTTCATAGTAGTTATTCATAGTATAAGATGCAGACACGACATCTTGTCTAAACACTATTAGTACAAATCTTTCTCCTCATTGAACTAAGAGAAAGTAGCTGGGTACCTAACAACTACTATATATATATATATCTATATATATATATATATATATAGATATATATATATATATATTAGTTACAAAAGGTTCTTTGTTTATGTCCCCCATCTTGGTTTAGTTTTGTCAGAGATGGTATTCCATTGTCATTCAAATATTGTAGGTGCATGAATTCAGCAAAGTAATCCAATATACTCTAGCAGACCATAATAATAATGGGTTATCTATACTACTGGCAGTGTCAGAAGTTGTTGACTTGAGCCTTTGACAACTCAGCATATTAATATGGTTTTAATTTTTATACCTCATATTTATACTTTTCTGCTGGCTGGTTAAGACTAAGATAAAGCAAGATCTATATAACAAAAAATGTAACTTTTATATCTGACAAGGTCAGTCAAATCCTCTCAGGATTTACCCTGAAACCATGTACAGCAGTTTGTAGATGTTTTCTCATCTGGATGAGTCACAAACATTGCTTGAACGTTTTGCTTTCCGTGAAGGCCTGAAAAAATGTTTTCTCTCCATATGACTCTCCTTAGGCACACTATACATTGTCAATCACGTTCCTCTGTGGTCCCATAATCTCCTTGATCAGAAAATGTGGGATACCACTGAGTTACAGGTTGTTACAGTACAAGTTCTCTTATGTCCTGAGTCCTCACTGACCTTGAAGGGCTAGGGCCAAAACATTGCCTATCCTTTACCCCTTTTTTTTTCTCCAAATTTTTGGTCTGCCAACTTAAGTTGTTAACCCTCCAGGAGAGAAGCTTAACAATATTACTACCCTACAACATAGGCAGTTGAGCTTAAGATCACATACTATGCCTTAGGCGTAATATGGAACAGGTATTTTCCAACAACCATTGATCTGCTAAACTTTAAATCCCTATAAAACATGGATAAATATAAAATTGAAAATAAATAAATAAATTATTATTTTCCCATCTTTAGGTTATGGGTTTGGTTTGCTCTTCCTTTTCTAGATATTTGAGGTGCAGCATGAGGGTATTTATTTGTTCCCATTCTGTTTTCCTAATGTGTGAGTTCACAGCTATAAATTTCCCTCTAAGAACTGCTTTCATTGCATCCCATAAACTCTGATACATTGTGCTTGAATTTTCATTGAATTGTAAATATTGTTTAATTTCCTGTTTAATTTCATCTGTAACCCATTGATTGCTAAGAATGGTGTTGTTTCATTTCCATGTATTTATGAGGTTTTTCTGGTTTCTTTTGTCATTTATTTCTAGTTTCATAACACTGTGGTCAGATAATATGCATGAGATAATTTCTGTTCTCTTGCATATACTTAAGCATGACCGATGGTCTAGCATGTGGCCTATTTTAGAAAATGTCCCATGTGCAGCTGAAAAAAATGTGTATTCAGCTGTGGTTGGATGGAACACTCTGTATATGTTCACTAACTCCATTTGTTCCAAGCTCTGGTTCAGTTCTGCTATTTCTTTGCTAATTTTTTGTCTGTTTGACCTATGTTTTTGGGATTAGGGGGTGTTAAGGTCTCCTGTTAAGATTGTGATATTGGATATCCATAGATCTTTAGGAGTGTAACAGAAGATTCTATTCATTGACTGATTTTTGACCGCTACATTATATCTATTTTTATTTAAAGAGAAAAAAATAATTTTAAAACATTAGAAATGATACAGAATTTCATGAAACAAAATGATAGGAAGCCAACATTGGTTGTTATATGCATATTGTTTTCAAATTGGTTGTTCAGATTACCAGTTATAAGGATACAAAATTGTTCAAATAAATATAAAAATGTAAAAGAAGAGAAAATTAAGTAATCATTAATTGCTTCTTTCTATAAACTACCAGAAATCAACAGTATAATTATCCAAGCTGTCCTGTGTGTGTGTGTGTGTGTGTGTGTGTGTGTATGTATTGTTTGCCTTTTTTCTTTCTTTTCTCCTTTCTCTCATGCCAGCTGTTCCTTCTCTTTGAGCAGTTTCTTTGCCTTTCACAGTATCTGTTGTACTGTGATTTTATTTACTCTTTCAAGTTCTTATACTCTTGAAACAATATGATGTTTATATGTGTGAGTCTGATTTATTTCACTTATGATTATGGTTTCTAGTTGCAGCCATTTACCTACAAAAGCCTATAGTTTATCTTTTTATTATAGATGAGTAATACTCCATTGTGTAAAAACATCACATCTTTTTGAATCCATTCCTCACTTGATGGGCATTTGGGTTGTTTCCAAGTTTTAGCTATGACAAATTTTGGTCCTATAAACATGGGTGAACATAAATTGCTGCGGTATGGTAATTTCAGTTCTTCTGAAAAAATATCCAGGAGAACAATAGCTGTGCTATGTCATTCTAGTTTTTTGAAGGATCTTATTTAACATAACACTTATCTATCTGCTTATTCACTTATTACCTTGTATCCAAATAATACGAACATTTTGTCAAAATCAAACCACCTTTAAGTGATAAAGATTTTTCTCTAATGACCATAGTCAATAGAAAATGTTATAGGCTAAGTAGCAATTTCAATTATGGTGTTACAATGAAACAAAATTAAAAATAAGAACCTCTGTGTAAAACTAAAAGCTTAAATGACAAAAACGTCTTAGCTTCTTAAGGTATCTGTTTTTAAGGACTGCCATGTAAAAGTCTGGAATGTGTATGTGTTTATAAATTCTGGCATGGATGATTTTTTAAAAGTTAATCTTACTATTACTTATTTTAAGTATGTAAGCATTAGATAAATATGTGCCAGGGTTCACATATGACTAGGCAGTATAATGCTTCATATACTCCTAAACACACTCTTGCTTTTCCAGGATGAGAGAAGAAAAAGGGTTAAGAAAATATGCACAAAGATCCTAAAATATATATGCATTCACAGAAAATGGAAAAGAATGGGAATAGACAATGTACATTAATGTCATTTCAGCCTCCTGCATAATTTAGACCTCTCTGCAGGCTGATTTGGTTTAGATCAGTGGTCCTTCACATGACTACATTCACATATCCTTACATTATAAATCTACTTATTAATTTTTTGCAGAAAGTATTCTGGAGGCGATTTCTATGCGGAGTTCTTCAGAGATGATAATGGTAGACATGTCATCTAAAATTCTTCTGATTTTCTTTAGCCTAACAAATCATTTCTTCCTATCACGAATTTAGAAGCCCTCAAGCACCATACGGCAAAGCAGCATTTTGAAACGGACAAAACAAAATCTTCATCCCATATATATTTCCATTAGGAAGAAAAATATGCAAATCTCCTTGTGAAACACAGCTGAAGGATGCATAGGCATTTGACGAAAAGATATTCATTTGAAATACAATTTCTCTGCCATCGTTGAGTCCCCTCCCCATTCTCCCCAACTGTCTGGACTGGGTGGGGAAGAGGTTACGGAGCCATGAATGTATTTCTCATATTGGAGAGGAAGCAGGGATGGAGCTAATGTACTGTGTATTCAAATGAGACTCCTTAAAGCAGAGTTGAATTGAACTCAGATGTAAATCACGGTGGTGGGAGCACTTTCTGCTGCCCTTTGTCCTTTCTGTCTGTGTCCTAAAGCAGGCAGTCAAGGACTCCCAGCTGAGATGTTTAGCCTTCTGAGAAAGTAAACAATCTTGTCCTCCCTCCCTTAATCTAGACAGTTCAAGATGTGCCCTGCCTGCTGAGAAGGTGCCTAGCAGCTCTCATTTGAGTAGGGGTGCACGACTTGGAGGGTAGAAAGGGAGGGCACTGGATTCCTGAAGGACAGACCAGAAACAGAAGAGAGACACCAGCAAGATCTGCACTGGGGTGGGGAACAGAAGCACTGGAAATAAAGGAGATGAAGGTGATAAGAAAAGTGAAGCTAGAATTTATACCAAAAAAGGGACAAAAAAGTGAAATGTCAAGACAATCCTATGAAATTAATAAAGTGTTGCATGGGATGTTTGTCTATAATGATTTATAATCAGTCTCTGTGCCTTAGAACCCAAAGCAAATAACAGCAAACCCAGCCCCTTCTAAGCAAGATGAAAAAATTTACTTTTCATCCCCGTAAAACTCCTTCAGTATTTTTTAATTCAATGATTCATTGCTCTTAAACTTGCTTCTTCTGGAGAAAATGCTGTATACCAGGCCCCCGCAGCCAAAGTCTTTACTCCTGAAGGAATTTCTGGCCTCCAAGGCTTTCTCACAGTGCAGTGTTCCCATTGCATTGAACCCGCACACTCTCCAAAGCACCCACATTCCAATGTGGTGAAGCTCATTCCACAGGCTGCCTCTGTCCCTTCCTTCAAACTAGTTAAACACCCCTGGAAAAGAGAGGGAAAACGTTGAGAGACAACTGTTCAGGTCCTGTGGCACGAAGTGGAGCCCTCAACAGCCTGGTAAGGAGAGACTGGAGTTCAGAGGGTGTCGTTGTTTACTCTGTACTGCATCAGTGACTGAACTAACACAAAAATAAAATAGCATGTGATCTCCTTTAAAACTTGCTGAATAAAATTCAGCAGGGCAATTTAAATATATGAGCTAATTATCTGTAGTAAGTGAATTAAAAATATGCAAAGTCTCACAAAGCATTCTTTTTTTTTAGCAATTTTGTTCCTGCTACTTCTGCTAACAAAGTGTCAGTTCCCCTAGCAAGATTCTTTTAGTTTTCATGAGTCTATTTATTATTCATAAGAAAAAAGATTCCCATTTCATAATTCTATAATGAGAAACATTGCAGAACATCCTGTTCTGAGTGGACATGAAAAGCAGCAGTTTTTGAAAGGATGAATGCCTCCGCATTCTCCAATGGGCTCAGTCTCCTGTAACAGCAAATATCATGTATGTGTAAGTTCATTTGGGCCCATCGGGCACAGGATCATATCATTATGTACTGAATGTACAAGAGACCAATTACACTGGAATTTAATTCACAGCAACTGTGAGTCTAATCTTTCATCCATGTGATGAGTATTACACCACATGACAGGGAGCAGATTTTATGATACCGTATTTCCTTGGAAGGAAAAGGTAAAGCCGATCCTAAATTCTTTATTTTTCCATTATCAGTGGTCACTGACAAAGATTCTCCAGAATGGGTAGAGCTACATCAAACTGCAAAAGAGATCACATCCAGAGCTTGAGTGAGTTGGAAGGTTTGAAGCTGTATGTTTTAAATCTGTTAAGGTATTTTTTTCCCTTCCCACTGCCAAGGACCATGTATGCCCCTTTAATTATTTTATCAAACAGAAAATGCAAGAAAAAATGTCCAACAATGTTTTGCATCAGAAAGACCCTGGAAAGAAAAGAATATGTTTTTTTTTTTTTTTTTTTTTTTTTTTTTTTTTTTCTGGAGGAGTCAAAAATGAGAAGGAAAGTGGTATGTTTGGAAGAAAGTCTCTGTTTGCTGTATGAAGGCAGCAGGTGTCCTTCAGAACAGTGACAGCAGTGGGCAAATGTCACCAGGAACCTGCCCAGCCTCAGGTGAGTGGCACCTGCAGGGCAGTGCCTTGCCTTTGTTTTGGCAAATGAAGAGGAAAAGTCAGAAGACCAGAGTGGATTTTAACATGCAGCAAGCATATGCGTGTGAAGCAGCCTTCCCTAGCTGCCTTTATCCAAATGAGGCTTTCTGCTGAGCTGCAACATGTGGCAGGTTCCCCTGGGGCTTCTGAAGGAGGAGGGAAGCAGCACTAGGCTCAAAACTTGGGTCTGAATGATTTTGATAGGCTATGTCTCTCCTGAAACATCACAGTTTCCCCTGGTTTTCATTTAAGAGTCTTTTCTAGAAATATTCTCAAGGGAATGAAGAACACAAGATATTTTGTAGGGTTACCAGGAGGTCAGAGTTCAGCTCTAGAAGTAGTGTTGAAAAAATAATTAATTAGCTGGCTGACTCAAACTCTCTTTGGGAAAATTCTACTGCAATAAGGTAAGAAGGATAAGCAGAAAAGAAATAGAGAAAGAGAAAGGAGAGGACAAGTACAGGAATAGAGTGGAGACTTACAAAACAAAACCAAAAGTATTTTCACCTGTCCTTCCAAAAGGATTTGAATGATTTCCCTGCAACCTGCTCCACAGTGTTCCTGTCTGTCCTGTTCTATACCCCAGTGAATAAACAGTAAACTGTTTCTTCAACAATGAGCAGTGTTTACTATATTTGCAATTAACCAGAATGCTTCCACATGTCCAGAGTTGTTTTCATTCACAGTCCGATTGAGTGGAAGAGCTTGAGAATACACAGATGATTACAGCTCAGCAAAACCGACTCTGCCCTCAACTCAAGAAAGCCAATTGGTTCATCTAACAGCTTTCAAATTGTCAAAGATGACCTTGACTCTCCCAGGACTATGAGCTAAAGGCCAACCACTGATCACCTACCTGACTTCCTAAGACTTTTGCTCTCAGTTGTGGGGGAGAGGGGGTTACTACAAGTGGCTTCAGTCTTCAGGGACAAAGGATATATACTCTGCTATTTGACCTTTCCAAGGTTTTTGATTGTTTTCATTCTGTGAAGGTGACCTGGGAAGGGAATGAGGTCCACGTGATCACCTAGCAGGGAGAACACCATGTGGTTAGGAGTGAGGGAACGTCTAGGGAATTTGGTGGAACAGTCTTCTGCTTAATTTTAACTCAGCAATGAAACTATACCCAGGGAAGTATCTTGTGTGCCTTTGCCTTGTGGCTTCTGATCCAGGAAAAGATGATGAAGTTAGTAAAACCATTCCTGTCAAAACCTGAGAAATGAGAAAGTGATCATTTGTGGATGGATTATACATTTGGCTGTGTTTTATAAATGATCAAGTGAAAACAATTAAGGATTGCATAAGGGCCAAGAAATTTTCACATCTGGAAAAATAAAAGATCTAGGATCAAGATCAAGGAACAAGCTAAATCTGAATGACTTCCAGATTAAAAAGAAATATTTAGGAAAGACATAATTATTTAGCTGAAGTAGAGGGCCTGAGATTCAGGTTTAACTAATAGTAATATTAGGAACCTTAACACAACATTTAGCATGACTGCTATTTGAGATGTTAAACTGTCTTGAATTACTTCATCCTCACAACGAGCCTACAGAGGAATTAATAGGCTTATTCTCTTAGCAATGAGGCAACATGGATTAGGTTAAGGAAGTTGTCCACTTCTCGATCTACAGTGGCGGAGGCAGATGTAGAACCCAGGCAATCTGGTGACAGCTATGCTCTTGGCTGCTGCACCAACCTATTCAGTCATGTAGAGACATGTATTTTCTATTATAAAAAAGTGGATTTTTTTTAATGGAAAGGGTATTCCCTACATCTACAGTTACTTTTAGTACTTAATCACTTGCCAAACTGAGAAGAGAGTTCTGACATGTTCCTTGCCAAATTTTGGATATTCAATGACAGGAACATGTTATAAAATAAAATGTTAAGAGACATTTTTGTTTTAAATCCTCAGTGGAACTTCTCATTCTCTGGGTCTCAATTCCCAAGTCTCTTGTTATTCAAGAAGGCTTATAGTGATTGCAAGCTTGAAGAGTTCAGCCTTTACTCAAGGAGAATGTTGTCCATAATCTACTCAGAGAAGCCAGATCTTTTTTTTTTTTTTTAAAAAAGGCATTACAATTTCAGGGAATTAATTATTCCTTTTCTTTTTGTTCAGTGCTTACCTCCCTTGCTGAGTTATGTATTTCTAGTATATACTCTGAGCCTGGCACTCAGCAGATGCTGAGGAAATATTTGTTATACAATCAAATGTTGAAACGAAAGGAAGAATACAGCCCAGCCACGTCTTCCTGGTTCCCAGAGGTCAGACTTGCTCTCCAGTGTTACTATGCACAGAAATGAGGGTGACACATGGACTGTTTACCCTGGGTTCTTCCTTGGCATTTTGCCAAGGAATTTTCTTGTCCACTGGCAGATTCACATGCTTGCTTTGTTTCTGAGAGCAATCAGGGTGTTACAAAGGGGATTTTTTTTTTCTTTAAGATGTGATTATTCCTGGCTGGATCCTGTTGCTGTGATATGGCTAAAGCTGACAGAGTTCACACAGCATGGGAGTAGGCTGTCCTCATTGTATGAAGTGCCTTGGACATGTTGCTTGGTTTATGAGAGTGGGTATTGTGGGTCACTTTACAAAGGCTACAGCTATAGCCATTGCTTCAACAGTTATGTCATAATTTGCTGTATACAACATCTCCCCATGGTACATGCAACAAAATGTTTATTCCTCTCATCTGTCAATCTCTCTCTCTCTCTCTCTCTCTCTCTCTCTCTCTCTCTCTCTCTCACCTTTTCACAAGGCACAATTCCCAAACAATTGGTTTCTCTGCAGAAATATTCTTAATACAACTGCTTTCTTAAGATGCATTTTTGAATGATTATATACATTTGTTCCTGATAAGAAACAGGCTATTTAAAATGCAGAGACAGTTTCAAAGCACATAATGATATTCAGTTAACCAAGTATGAGGCTACACCTCAGTGCTGGAGGTTAGCACGCTTTGTTTGACTCTTGAGGAAACTAAGACTTTCATGGGATTATCTGATCTAAAGACACAGAATCCTTGAAACAGTCTAGAGAAGGGCATTTTCTATGATGCACTCATCCCACCTCTGCCCCCAAATGATACAGGATCTGAGACCATGTGAGATAATCCCCCAATTAGGTGCTGGAAGAAACTGAGCTGAAATGGCTTATCTGAAGTCACACAGTTAATCAACACTAGAGCAGGATTAAGCTCAGAGTTGCTGGATCACAGCCATCTGCATATTATGCTTCTCTAACGCCATTAGTCTGTGAATGAACTTCAAGATCACTGGTTTGAAACATTAGGCTTCGGTCACCCATGAGTGCGGCGAAGGCACCAGTGGTGCGCTGAAGCAGGTTCTCCTGACAACTTCATTTCTCCCCTGAGAAGGGAGACTTTTTGGCCCTGGGGGTTGTGTGTCTCCTGTCCTTAGAAGTCTGGGAACGTTCCTGGCTTGCTTTGAACATGGATAGTAGGGTTTTCCTACTAGAAGCACATCCATCCCACTGTCAGAGTATGGGAAGCTATGAGTAGGACTAGCCAACTAGCTGAGCTGCAGATTCTGGCAAATACACCAGAGGAGGACACACTTGGCCAGAGAAGCCAGCTGAAACTGAGGTGGGGTGGGAAAAGAGAAGACAGAGAAAGTGGCACTGTCCACTGGCAGATTCACATGCTTGCTTTGTTTCTGAGAGAAATCAGGGTGTTACCTAGGGGATTTTTTTTTTCTTTAGGATGTGATTATTCCTGGATGGATCCTGTTGCTGTGATATGGTTAACGCTGACAGAGTTCACACAGCATGGGAATAGGCTGTCCTCATTGTATGAAGTGACTTGGACATGCTGCCTGGTTTATAGCAGAGTGGTTTTTCTTATGGGGGGGTGTGAGGATAAGCTTTGATATTCTCATTTGATTGGTGAGACAGTAAGGCTTTAAGAAGATTCATAATGTGTCTACTTTCTGATAAAAGTGTAAGGGTTTAGAACTGAATTTATCTGGATGCCACCTTCTTGGCCAGGCCATTGTATAGGGAAGGGCTTTGCACTGAGCAGTTGGGTCCTAGTGCAGAAGTGATAGCATTCAGCCAGGACTTTCTTCACCACACTGCCAATCTGGACACCTTTTGGCAGCAGGATTGCATGACCATGCTACTTCATCCCTGTGGATTCAGTGCACATGTGGAATCCAAGGGGTTAATGAGACCTAAGAACTCAGCTCCAGATAAGAGGATTCCAGAGGGTCCAGGAAGTGTTTTGCCCAGCTGCCCTATCACTGGATGTTTGTATCCAGCATTTAGTGTTGATAGTAGCTGCAGAAGGGCCAAACCTTCCAGGTATCCTTGAACTGAGGGAAAAAGACCATGTGTACCCAGATTTCCTGATATTACTTTGCTAAGTTTTGTTTGTCCTATGCTCTTAACTCAGAAGTGCTATAAGAAGTTTGATGATGACAGTTCCACAAAGGATTGATTCTTCTTCTTACCAAGGACTCAGGCAAAACTGATAGTAGCAAAATAGGATCATCCAGATCCCCAGTTCTGAGGTGACAAGAATACTGCAATACATTTGAAGAAGAAACAGATTCATCTCAGAGCGGGCAAGAAGTCAAACCATCCTTCATAAATGAGAATAATTTGTACTTGAAGTTTAAAACAAAGCTACTTTAAGAATATAATTCCAGCCAGACTGATCCAAACCACAGGGAAATTTATTATCAAATGCAAAAGGAAGCTCAGAAGCAGGGAATGCTCTAAGGTTCACTGATCACATAACTCAAACATATTTTCAGGCCTAGATACTTTTTGACTTTGTCTTTATCCAAAACAGGTTTTCTTTTCTTTTTTATTTTATTTTATTTTATTGAAGTACAAATGTCAATCAGACAGTTTCAAGACACCTTAACCATACAGATTCGATGAATTAATACATTGCAAACTGTTTTCATAACGTTTTGGTATTGTACAAGGTGCATACATGATATTATATTTACAGATATTATTTTAGCAGATAGCTCTTATCAGTGAATAAAGAGTGTAGCTGCTTATCTTATTTTTTTATACCTGAATTATATCAAAAATTCAATAATTATTTTCCTAGTGGATGACCATAGTACTAGAAGCCGACATAATATCCTGTCCAACCACCATTAGTGCAGATCTTGCCTCTCATAGAATTATGTAGAAGCACAGTTATCTATCCCAACTGTACTGTCTATATACACACATCATGATATTTTCTTTCTACACCCCTTCCTATGTCTACACCTGTCAAAAGTGGGCACTCCATTGACATTCAACTAACTTAGGTGCTTGAACTCGACACCACAATCCAACACAGTCCAGCATTCTACAACCATGGTGAGTTATTCGAAGAAATTGTTGACCATAGCCATTTACAGCTCAGCTTAAAATTATGGCCTCACGATGTATACTTCATTTTTATACTTTTCTGCTGGATGGTTAAGACCTAGGTAGATCAAGACTTACATACCAATACATGAACTTTATATTTCCTATGTGGTCAGTGAAGTCCTCTCAGGGTTTATCTTGTAGTCCTAAAGCAGGTTTTCTATGTGATAGTCACATGATGGAAGTTAGCAGCAACAGGTAAAGCAAACTTCTGTGCTTATTCCAGTTGAATCAAAGCAGTCTCATTTTTTTTCCTCCAGAATCAGCAAGCAACCCTCTTCTTAAGTTTCATTGGCTTAAGCTGACTTAGATGTGTCCAGCTCTGAATCAATCTCTCTCAAGAGAGAGATAATGACCAGGCTTGGCATAGAGTAATTATCTGGCATTAAATAAATGTTGAGAAATCTCCCAGTATCTTCAGGCTATGGTGTAAACGCCTCTAACCTAAGTACTTGGAAGGCAGAGGCAGGAGGACTGTCATAAGTTTGAAGCCAGTTTAGGCTACATAGTGAATTCAAGACCAACCTGTAGAGTGAGACATTTTCTCAAAAATACAAAAGCAAACAAACAAAATCTCTTCTAGTTCTTTTCTAAAATGTCACTTCGACATGAAATCCTCACTTATATCCTTAAGGGTCCAACCCAAGAAGCAAAACTACCACAAGCAACACAACTGTGGGAGATGACATTATAATCCCTACAACCTGCCACCTGTGTCTAGTGTGTGCTCTGAAGTCATGCTGGGACAGTGAGATCAGCACTTGGGAAGAAAACTCAGCACTAAGGGAGTAGATCTGGTGAAGCTATTTTGGTGCCACCAAGGTGAAAGAAATTCTGGAGGGAACCAGCTGCAGTTCCACTAAGTTGACAAAGCTCAGTGCACCACTGTATGATTCATTGGTGTAATGACTGCCAGCTGGGATGATTTTGCTTTCTAGAGGACATTTAGTCCTTCTATGAGATGTTCCTTGGTTGGCACAAGTAGGAAGAAACTATTGACACCTAGTACATAGAAGACAAGGATGCTATTGAACATGCTACAATGTACAAGACACCCTGTCACCAGAGAATCCTATGATCCAAAACATCAGACTAAAACACCTTGGTCTGGAGCAGTCTTCAATTGTGAATGAGCCTTGTTCTAATTTATCTCCATTTTAAACTCCTAGACCAGAGAAAAGCAACTGCCTAAGTGTATTTAGTGGTTGGAACTGGGGACACATGTTTGCATTTGAGAATATTGTATGGACCCAAGACATATGGCACCTGTCACAAACAGCTGTTATTAGAAGATTAAGCTGGATAGAAGGATAGAAAGACACACAGATAAGTAGTAACATTCCTTCCAATCCACAAGAGGGTTGGAAATCTGTAGGGAATATGGCATATATCTTATGTTTCTTTGACTTCTTTCCCATGCCTCATAGTGATTTGTATCTAGGTTGATATCTGTCATTTTTTGAATTATTTTGCTCAACCAGTATATGGGGCTCAACCAGCCCCTTCTATTCAGCTATATTTATGAATACACAATACATATTTGTGGCTAGAAATTATATACAGTATCAATAGATGGATCATAGGCCTCTTGATATATGGTTTGTAGGTACAACATGAATCCTTTTTGGATAGGATTTTTTAACACGTTGAAAAGAGTTGGATATTTCCAGTTAAATTCTCAGCAAAATTTTCTGGTAACTAATGGCAACATTTGAGGCAGATGTCACTTGATTGATGAAATAGAAGCTGGAGAAAAAAAATTAAGCCAAGAGAGGTAATATGTCTCTTCAAAATGTCCATTTTCCACTGGGTTATTTATTGGCACTTCTAGAAAATTCCATGGCATGGATTCTACCATTATCTAGGAAGTAGTACAAAATAGAGGTGGGGAGAGATGCCAGTTGATGGTGAAGTGCTGATGAATTTTTTTTAAGATGTGTTTAGTACAGGGTCTTTAGGGTCTCACTACACAGATTGGACTCATAGTGCTCCTCCTGTTTTCAGCCTCCCAAACACTGGGATTACAGGCGTGAGCCACCACAACCAGTCTCATTCACCCTCTCAGTGCACCCCAAGGGTGCGGCTGACAGGGCACACTGGGGATTGAACCCCAATCCCTGTGCTTTAGTCTGCTAAACTATCTGGCCAGTCCTTGTGCTCATGGATCTGACACCATAACTCATTCACCTTTTGCAATGTAGCTGAAAAGTCTCACCAATCTTATGTAATCGATAAGATGAATTGTATTTCATACAATTAATTCTCTATTAGAATTTAGGATTTTGTTTATAAAAAGCTGTAAATAAGCTCCACTGAATATACTTGTTATATAAATCATTGCATTACTGTGTTAGTAATTCCTTAAGATATATTTCCATAAATAGAGTCATTGGGATATTCACAGTTTAAGGCCTTAGATGTTCACTTCAGAACAAATATTTCAATATGTGGAGGCTTAGTCCTGCAAGAGGATTGTATGTGAATTGCAATCATAGGTTTTGTTGGATATTAGCAGCCCAGCTCTATGCTTTAAGAGCAAATGGGCCTGCTCACAGTAAATACTAAACAAACCTCACTTCTACAGTCTGGCATTCAACTGTTCATTTCTTCAACATAGCAGGAAAAAAGCGGTTTTGATTTTGCTTTCTAGAGGACATTTAGTCCTTCTATGAGATGTTCCTTGGTTGGCACAAGTAGGAAGAAACTATTGACATCTAGTACATAGAAGACAAGGATGCTATTGAACATGGTACAATGTACAAGACACCCTGTCACCAGAGAATCCTATGATCCAAAACATCAGACTAAAACACCTTGGTCTGGAGCATGATGTATTGAGGTACTAGTAGGCTCATATTTAATTTCTGTGAAAATGGTTGGGTCTGCAGGAATAATTAGAGCTATTAAATTGTTTCTTCCAAAGGAGAAAGGAAAGTGGGCTTAAATCCTTAACTATCAGAGTTATACCTCTTTTGATCCTTAGGAAAATAAGCATGAAACTTAATCACAAATGGGGTGAGAAGGAGGAAGGAAGGAAAGAGGTCTTCCCAGTGGCCCCATCTTCCCCCAAAGCAGGGGCTGGCAGGGTCTCAAGCTCCATCTGTCCCTCAGCTCTTGGCTCATGATCTCAGAGCAGCACTGAGAGGGCCAAGATAGCGGTGCTGAGAAAATAAGGGCACAGTTTCTGTGCTTTCTCTGTCAGCGTGGCTTGTGTTGCACAGCTGGCCCATGCGCTTTCTCTTCTTCTCTTCCTCGGGCATCAAAGCATCTTACAAAGTTTAAACCAGTGTGTGCATTTTTCTAGATGGGAAACAAGAATCAGAGAGCCTAGAGGTTGATGTGATTTACAGTTGTCATGCAAGTTAGGACAGGAAATGGAGCTTAAACCTTTGTTATGTAACTCCAAGCATACAATGTATCTACTTATGCCTCCCCCAATGCTCCTTCTCCAGCAGTGACTTCTATGTGCTAAGTACTTTAACATAAAAAAAGAAAAACCTTGTATGTTTAACCCTCAATGAACCCTCTCACATCAGGGTTATCATTGGCTAGGAATGCCATAACAGAGTACCACAAACTGCATCATCAACAACAGAAATGTATTTCTGGACAGAAATTTCAGAAAATTCAGAAATCTGGATGCTGCATCTTTTTTTTTTTTTTTTTTTTTTTTTTTTTTCTTTGTGGCAGAACCAGGGATTGAACTCAGGCCCTTGTGCTTCCCAGAGAGGTGCTTATTCCAAGGAGCCATCTCGCTAGCCCCTGCTGCAAGTTCAAACCAAAGTTTGGCAGGGCCATATTCCCTTTGCAGTCTAAGGAAAGTTTTTCTCCTCTCAGGTTTCCCTCCCACTGGTTTGTGGCACTGCCTTCTCATAGGCTTTTGACTGTGTTCCTGCAACCCAGGCTTCTCAGGGCCTTCTTCCTGTATGTGTGTCTGTCTTCAGATTTCCCTTTTCTGGAGGGTCACAGGTCACTGTGGATTAAGGAGCTCCCCTACTCCAGTATGATGGACTTGAGTTAGAAGAGTATGGACTTATGCCAACTAAAACAGTTAGGTCATCACTTACCTGATTTCCAAGTAAGCCCATGTTCTGAGAACTAGATGTTAGGACTTCAATACACAGTATAATTTTGGGATGACACAGTTGAATGTGTAACACCATCTCCATTCTTCACAAAGCAAAACTAATTGATCAAAGGTTGCTGAGTCTGCAAATTGCAAGGCCAGAATTTGGAGTCAGTTTCTCTGAACAGGAGTCCACAGTGTTCTGCTTTTAAAGTCTCTCTCTCCCTCTCTGTCTCTCTCTCTGTGTTTCTCAAACATGGATTAATTCAGAGTCAATCTGACTGAAGCATAAGCAATTGTCATGCAAATTATACATTAGAAATGCAAATAAAATGTAACTATGAAGATGATTTAATCCCAAATCAGTCCACTTGGTGGACTTAAAGGGGCACACACAAATCCAGGGAGAATCTTGATTTGCAGAACATAAGACTTTTTGTCTAGAAGACCATTTACCAGGAAAAACAGTGATTGGCAGCTGGACAGTTACTGACTCTCAAGCCAGTTCATCAAGACTAGAGAAGATAAAATTGGGACCAGAGCACTAATTACAGTGCAGAGAATTCACACTTGTGCCTTGAGCGTCCCAAGATGGACAGCTAGTTCCCCTCTCTCATGTCTAATTCATGGCTGATGGTATGAGCCTGATGGTATGTGTCTAAAGCCTTGCTTTGCCTGAATGTGATTTTTAAAGCTATTCCCCCCCCCCCCCTGCAAATAGTACCAGGCTAAAGAGGATGGTTGTCACCCAGGACAGAGAGAAACCAATATCATGGACTTTGAACCTGGACTCCCTTACTTCTTACTTGATCAAGAAGTAAGGGAGCCCAGGTTCAAAGTCCATGATATTGCATCAGGGGGTTGCCATAGAGGCCTTCAGCTTCCGGTGGGAGCAGAAATGTTCCAGGACAGCACAGCCAATTCCTAAGGAGCTTTTTCTCCCTGGAGACACACTGGTAGTTTTGTTATACCACTTTCTCACTAGCTGAGTTAGAGGTAATAGGAGACAGGGAACTCACAGAAGGCTTTGGCTCTCAGTAGGCAATGGTGAAACCTACCAGAGGCCAAATAACCACTGTGGAAGAACCTTTCTGGGTCAGCCTCTCCCTGTTTTCCCTGGTCTGGTCTTTTCTGTGAACAGCAAGGAATTTCTTGGGCTGGCCAAATAACTCAGCAGATTGAAGTGACTGCTTAGACAGACACAGAGGCTGGGGTTTGGTACCTGGCTTGCCATGCTGGGCCTGCCCCCAGGACACACTGAGACAGCTAATGAGACTGCGTGTGATGGAACGTGCCTATAATCTCAGCTGAGCACAGGAAAACCACTACCAATCTGATCTACATAGTGAGACCCTGTAGACTCTTACTAAAAAAATATTTTAAAAAAGGAATTTCTTGAAATTATATTTCCCTAGGTGATTATCTGAAGAAATCAAAGACTGGATGCTGGTTGGAAACCATCGTCTTTCCTCTGAAGAATTTAGGGTGAAGAAACCTTCCCTGCTTTCCATGCAGTTGGGATGCAGAGCAGAGAGGAGCTGCTGGAGAACCCGTGGTTTATTCTGTTGTTGATGTTCTTTGATTTTCTTTTTCTTTTTCTTGTGTCTCAAAATAAGTACCTAGGAATAAGAGCAGATCTGATATTTGTTTTCCTTTCATAATTTGGCCATAAGGGAATCTTTACCTTTACCTGATCAAAATATTTTAGCAGCCAAAGCAGCTTGGGAAGGAAAGGAGCTGACTCGATCTGGGGGTGCTAATGGGGCCTCAGTACATAGCAGGCTGGACAGATTTCATCTCAGTGTTGTGCTCAAGTCTTTGAGGAAGAAGGGATGCGCTCCAGATTGTTAACCAGCAGCAGCTGGCAGCTTTATTGTTTTTTAATTAAATAACCCTTAGCCACATAAGCGTACACCAATCCCCCACCTCCTCCTCCTTGGGAAACCTCATTAAGCAAGAGGACTATAATTAAACCTGGAATCCACAGTGACACTCCTACCATCCGTCTATTGCTCCTGTGACTGGCTGGTGTGGGTAAAAAATCGACTCCTTCCTCCACATTTTATGGGCAGAGGGTAACGGGGGAGAGGCCATCTTTATTTGTCACTTAATAGACAACTTGGTCCTCCCTTCAGGGCAACCAGATGTGTCTCTCCTCCTGACCACCTCCAGTGTGGATGGTTGCCCCTCAAATAAAGCAAGACACCTGCCCCGAAGGGCACATTTACCTCAAACAGGTGAGGATTCGGATTCTGAAAGCAAGGGAATTTTCCTGACATTATTACACCACGCATTTGGGCCCAATATGTTAGGAATATTTTCACATGATGGGACATGGATAGCCACGTGCATTTTTAACTTATTATGCCTGCTTATTTCTCAGCAGGGCCAGATGGCCACTCATGAGAGTGTGTCTCCCATGCCATTCCTCTTTCTCTCTTGCCCTCCTGTCTTGCACTTTCACCCTTCTGCCCGCTCTTGCTTTTATCTTCCCTGGCTGCCTTCTCCCATGCTTGAACTCTTTGACTCCCAATTTCTAATTGCAGAGTACTAGCGCTGGGTGGCTTTCCTCATTGATGTGAGAAAAACAGTCAAACCAAAGCAAATTCCTTTGAAAATTCTCTAAGAAGCGGAGGGTGGAGAGGGAAACTGAACACAGAAAGGAGGGCTGTTTTCAGAGGCTATCAGTTGTGTAAAGCCAAATGCCTCTCCCCTCCCCCCAGCTTGGGCAAGGCTCTGGCAATGTTGTTTCTAGCAAACCCCCCCAATCCAGTGAAGATGCGTTTATCATTAACGTCACTTCTCTTTGTAACTCTGACAATTCTTATTACCCTAGGAGCTGACATCTCCACTTTCCTCCAATTGATAAATAATCTCTTTTTGATTTCGGTAACTGAGAAACATCACAAGCCCAGCATACAAAGGAAGATTCATTGGTCTTTTGTTTCACATGTACGCTTCTTGAAAAATTGAGTCTGTGCCACCATTTGAGCATTAATTCCTGACACTCCACTTATCGTATTTTGATTGTTTCTAGGAGAACGCCATATTTCAACTCTTTCGGAATGATTTAACTGATCAAATACATGGCATCTGGTTGTTATGGCAACTAAAGTACTAAAAATAATATAAAGAAAAGACCACCTTTAATTGAATCACAAGAAGTTGTTATGGTAACTGGAATTTTTAAAAGTAACTAGGTTAAACTACATTTTGCTTTATGTAGCACTTTGCACAAACAAAGTCTGATTAAAATATCAGGTTTAATTTAATCAGTTAATTAATGTCACTAAATGTCATTTATCTTATAACTCATTTACATTCATGGCTGAATTATCCACAGTGTTAATTTGTCACCAGTCTGACTTCACTTTAACATTCGGGGATCTGAGTGTCATGTTAGGCTTGGGGGTTAACCTAAGACCTGATCCTGCTTCTCCTGAGACTCTGGAAGCCTCTATTTCTTCATCTGTGAAATGGGGGTGATATTGCCAACTTTGTTTTTGTCATATTTCTGTATGGATCACAAAAATTTATGTACCTGAATATCTTTTAATATTCTACAATGTTCTACAAGAAAGCATTAATGATTGTATCACATTCCTTTATTTATGTTCTTCTTAGATATTGAATTTTATACAAAGTAACCATATGAAAATAAACCATATAATTATGGATATAACTAGTACAGTGACTAAGGGTTGAAATTTATCATTATCTTTTGTGCTAAAACTTACAAATGCAGCCAGGCATGGTGGCGCATGCCTGTAATCCCAGCACTCGGGAGGCTGAGGCAGGAGGATTGTTGTGAGTTCGAGACCAGCCTGAGCTACAAAGTGAGCTTAAGGCCAGCCTGAACTGCATAGTGAGACCCTGTCTCAAAAAGACAAAAAAAAAAAAAAAAAAAAAAAAAAAAAACTTACAAATGCAAAATGGAGGTATCTGAAAGACAATGATAATATTAAACTTTTTTTTGGACATCCCCTATACTATCTTGCATTTAGAAGGTATTTGGATTCTATTTAATGAATTTGTATCTATACATTTTATTTTTAGGAGTGTGGTTCACATGCTTGGAGTCTGTGCTTAAATAAATTCATAAGGGCATTAAATTATCTCCATCTTGGGAAGCAGACATGCAAATAAATATCCTCAATCAAAATTCAGTGTTTTTAATAAGAGTGGGAGGGCTCAGCCATATAGAAAGATGATGGTGAGTTGATTTAAGAGACATCAAGAAGAAACAAAACCTGGAATGTGTGTCCCATGCATGGCCCATTCTTCCCACTCAAAACTAGAAAGGCCAAAAGTTAGTGTTCAAGACCTGAAAATAAATAATATTGGTTTGCAAAAGAAAACTGCAAAATTGAATTCAATAAATGTTTAAACATCCACAAAACGTAACGTTGGACCAACTTCATTAGTTGTCATATATACTACTCCTAAATATTTCATTACACTTAAAACAATTTGGAGCTTACATTTTTCTCACTTTGCAAGAATTTCCAACTATGTAAAGTGATTGCCAAGAAATCGTAGCCAACTACAAATTAAGCTAGTTATCTGTAGCCAAATTACTTTCAAAGCAAATTTACATTTTTTTTTGCCCCCAAACTAGAAGCATTTGGTGCAGGGCAGATATTCAGAAGTAAGAGTTCCAAGGACCTACGAAATTTTAGCTAGTAGAGGCAGATTAACCACTATTTCTTTCCTTTTCCTTTTCTTTTTTTGTAAAAAACAAAAGTAAGACTTCAAAATAAAAGCAGATAAACAGAAAAATAATGATAAGACAAGGGTGTGTATTTAACAGCAATAAAAGACTAAGCTTACTGTGAAGAAATAAGGCTATGTTGTAGAAAGATTGTGGCACTGAAAGTCAGAACTGAGCCCTATGCCTGGCAGTGGATGACTCACAGTGAACAGCTGCACTTCTCTGAATCTGTCTTCCCACCTAGGGGCGGGGGCAGGGCAGGGAGAAGTAAGGCTGCTATCACCCTCAGGAGCACTTCCCTGTATATTTGCAATTTCCTCACTCCCTGAAATGTACTGCAAAGCTGACATTAGGAAATAACTGTCCCAGGGACCAAGCCCAGGCTCAGATTGTGAGTGAGACTGTCTGCCCTGCTCTCAGGACCACTCCAGCCCCAGCATAGGCCTGGCGAGGGAGCTTCTTTTCTAGTGCACCCACCAGATCTCTCCGGACCCAGCCAAAGGCCCAGCATACAGGCGGGGTATGAACTCTGCAGATGATGTCCCTGCAGGGAGGCTAGGGGCCAGAACCACCCAGCTAATAGAACATATTGCCAGAGGGGCACAACAGATTCACTTCCAAGGGCTGCAGCAGGAAGCTGAGAATAGCAGACAGACCCAAGCCAGGAACTTCATGATGAATTCAAGCTTTGTAGATCCGCACCCAGTAAACTGAGGCACTATGCTAGAACCGGATCTATAAGAGCATCCTCCCTCTTTCTTTCTTGAGTAAGAGAGGGGACAAAAGGTAACCAGAGTGAACTAGTCTGACTGGAAGAAACCAGGTACATTAAGGGGAGGTGATCAGACAGAACTTAGAGGAAAAAACTTAAAAATAAATTCCCAATTTAATATCTGCTTAGCTATACAAACATAATGGTTGCTCTTACTGTCTAAAATACAAAACCATTAGTTACAAAAGTTTTTCAAATGCTAAATATCACTACCCATTATTAGAGTTCCTAATTGTAATTTTGTAAATAAAAACTATAACCACCTTAACCATATAATCTCTCTTGAGTAACAATTTTGGTAGGTATTGAGGATATAACTAAACCAAGGCTCTACACCAAAGCTCAGAGGACAGTGCTGCACAAAATGACAAAGAGAAGGAGCAAAATGCAATCTGAGGTACGGAGCCCACACAGAACAAGTGCAGATGACACTAGCACAGAAGAAACTGGGAATCACATAGCTGAAATGTTTGAATCAATGGCATTTGAAATAAAGAAACAACTGCAGAAAGGTGTAGAAGAACTCATATCACACATAACCTCTGAAATAAAAAAAGAAATCTCTGAATTCATAGCATCTGAAGTAAAGAATCAAATGCAGAAACATATGAAGGAAATCAAATCATAAATAATCTCTGTAGTAAAAGAATTAATAACTGTAGTAAAAGAATTAATAACTGCTTCTTTATGTAAGACACTGATATAAAAAAGAGGATTAGATAAACGACGGATTCCTTGAATGAGAAATAGAAAAAAGAAATAGATTTCTGAACTGAAAGTATCGTATCATAGTAATATATGTGCCCCTATGTTTTTAGCAGCACAATATATAATAGCCAAATCTTGGAGGCAACCAAAATGCCCATCACCTGAGGAATGAATGAAAGAGATGTGGTGTTTTTAAACAATGGAATATTACTCAGCTATAAAGAAAAATAAACTTGAAGCCTTCATATATAAGTGGATGTGACTTGAAGATATAAGTGAAATAAACCATGCCCACATGTGTAAATATCATATAGTCTCTCTAGTGTAAGAACTCAGAAGTAGAAATAAAAATTGAAAGGTATAACATGACTAAATGGAAAGCGAGAACTTAAGGATTAAACAATTAAGAGAGGGCTAGAAGAAAAGCTAGGAAACATCACGGGGCAAAACCATACATTTATATACTCAAGATCATTAAGGCAATGATTCTGATAATCTCAGTCTGATTTTTGAAACTATCAGTTAATTGGTAGGATTCTCATCCTGACTATATATGCTGATATCTGTGAACTAAGCACCTGCACTGAGGATAGCAATGTGTAATCCTAGGGCTATGTTTGGAATGGCTGTCATTCTGATCTTCTGAATATGTACTGCTTGTCATGACATAGCAATTACTGCTACACTCTCTCCAATAAATGTTTGTTTTTTTAAAAAGGCAATAAATGAAAACAAGAGCCAAGAAAAAAGTCATAGGACTATCCTGCTACAATGTTGTATATGGTTAAATCTCTAAATTTTTGTGTAAAAATATGTAATTGTTTATTTCCATTTTTTTACTTTTTTCACATTCTGTAGGGATTTACAGTTTAGCATATCAATGATTGATGGAAAATACCTGTTCCATGTTATATCTAAGGAGTTTGATGTTCAGACAGATAGTTATCTTAAGCTCAATTGCCTATGTTGTAGGGTAATAATATCATTAAACTTTTCTTCAGGAGGGTTAACAATCTAAGTTTGAAGATGAAAAAATTATAGACAAAGAAGGGCTACAAGGACAGCCAACATTTTGGCCCTAGCCCTTCAAGGTCTGTGAGGTTTAGGATATAAGAGAACCTGTACTATAACATCCTGTAACTCAGTGGTGTCCCGAATTTTTTGTTCAAGGGCATTATGGGACCACAGACTACCTTTTTTTTTTTTTTTTGGCGGAACCAGGGATTGAACTCAGACCCTTGTGCTTGCCAGGGAAGCGCTTATTCCACTGAGCTATCTCCCTGGCTCCCTATGGGACCACAGAGGAAACTGATCAATGATGTAGAGTGTGCTTAGGGGGAGTCACATGGACAGAAAACTTTTAGGCTTCCTTAGAGAGCAAATTGGTCAAGCAATGGCTGTGACTTTTCAACATGACTGACACTGACAAAAGATCTACAAACTGCTATAGACGGTTTCAGAGTAAATCCTGAGGTGATTTGTCTGACCTTGTCAAATACAAAAGTTACATTTCTTGCTCTATAGGCCTTGTTTTATCTTAATCTTAACAATCCAGCAGAAAAGTATAAACACAGGGTATAAAAAGTAAAGCCTTATTAATTTGCCTAGCTATAAAAGGCTCAAGTCAACAACTTCTGACATTGCCAATCCTGCAGATAACCCTCTACTGTTATGGATTACTGGATTACATTGGATTACTTTGCTGAATTCACACATCCACATATTTGAATGGCAATGGAATACCCTTCTCTGACAAAACTAAACAAAGAAGTGGGATATAAATGAAGGACCATTTTGTAGTGAAAAAAAATATGTATCTGTACATACAAAGTTGTTAGGGTAGGTATACAGTTACTTTCTCATAATTCAATGAGAAGAATGATTTGTACTAATAGTGTTTACACAAGACATCATGTCTATATCTTGTACTATGAATAACTACTATGAAGACAACAGTATGCAATGTATTAATTATTGTAACTGTCCGACTAACCTGTTTTGAAACTGTCACATTGCTGTTTCTTTCTCAATAAAATTAATAAGAATAAAAAAGGAAATAACTGTCCCAGGTCTTCTTCCCTTCAGCTTCTCCAATAGATTTATAAAATTATTCCATTAAATTCCTGTCTAACTGAAGTATCTAGAAATCATTTCTATTCTTATGAACTGACCCTGATTCATATACTGTCATTATTCATACATTTACCATTACTGACACAATTATTCTACACTCATTTGAGAAACAGGATTTGGTATAACTTGGTATAATATACCTTGAATCAAGTAGCATAACTTATCAAGAGATAGCAATACACCTTTGTACTACTTTCTTCTTTGTTCTTGGACAGGAGCAATTGATAATTACTCTAACTGATCAGAAAGCATTCCCTTTCTTTTTTTTTTTTTTTTTTTTTTTTTTTTTTTTTTTTTTTTTTTTTGTCTTTTTTTGAGACAGGGTCTCACTGTGCAGTTCAGGCTGGCCTTAAGCTCACTTTGTACCTCAGACTGGTCTCGAACTCACAACAATCCCCCTGCCTCAGCCTCCCTAGTGCTGGGATTACAGGCATGCGCCACCACGCCCGGCTAGCATTCCCTTTCAATACAGAGATCAAATCAGCCACCACCACTTTTTCTTTCTATTTTATACAAATTTTATTCTTCTTTAAAAATGAACCACCTATAGTGATTTAAAAGTTTAAAGAGGTAAATAACGTGGATAGATGTCAAACACTACAAATTGAATTAATTTCTTCTCATTGGTTAGTCAAAAACAGGAAAAACCCTTAGAACTCATATTTAACATTTGAAATTTTTGCCTAAGTAAGGAGCTGAGTCCATGACATGGCAGTGTAAGGTTTTTCTGAGGTACAATCAGAACACATAGTCAGAGATCATAACTATCCTCTCAACTAGTTTATGAGCCTGACCAGCCACTGCTTCTGTAATTATGATTTTGTAAGCATTTTATCTGAGGAATCAACTGCCAATAGTAGTAGAAGAATTCCACAAATTTAGGACACACCTATGAATGTCCAAGATTTATTTTACACAAAAATTATGTAAGGAGTTTCAAAAGATCTTTATCCTGTTTTTACAAAAACACTATTATCCCCCTTTTAAGGAGAACATAAAAGATGCCAGAAAATTTATGATTTCTAAAATGTTAGTGTAAGATATGTTTTGAATACAATCAAAAGGATTTAGGAAGGAAACTAAACAATTATAGTGTGGGTTTGAAGAAATGTTCATGATCTAGGGTTCTGGTAAGAGACTATTCTCTGGCAACAGTTGTACCCACTGTTCTCTATTGGGGCAGTAGAAAGGGGTTTAGGATAAATTTAAGCCGCAGCCAAGAAGAGATTTATTGTATTTGCTTCATAGTTTTTTTTAGAATGCCTCGAATTTCTTTTCTTCTTGAAAATAGGAGAATTCAGGAAACACAAATCTGTGAAAGGGTCTCCTCTTCTTCTTAGTTTCGAAGCGAGTGTCGGCTCCTTATGGTTCACACTGCCTGTGCACCTGCGCTTGGGGAGACTCATAGGTGGGTTTTCCTTGTTCCTTTTGGGAGATGGAGAAAGTCTCCTGGTCTTTACTTGGGGAAGGATAACATTGGTGATATCCTTTAGGCTACAATTCTGTGATGAAGGTGATGGGTGAGTCTTAGGAGTTGTACTAGTAGGAGTTTTTGTCAGCCCTGGCTCCTCCATCTCCCGTTCATCTGTGCCTTTCCGCGCTCTCTTGGAACGTGGCCGGGTGACAGGCCTCTCCGAAGTGCTTGCGGGATCCGGACTATATTTGCACCTGGGCATGTAGACATCGTCAGAATCGTCTCCAGAACTGCTGGATTCACAGGTGCTCACTTCAGACTTACTGTTGTTTTCTTCTCTATTAGAATCAGTGTTTGCTTTTTGTCAGAAAGGAGATGAATGCCCTCTTCCAAATTAAAGTTGTAAGCATCAGTGGAACTGAGTTTTGAGAGCAAACAATTGCTTGATTTTCACTTTTGTTCCCTTTATACTTTGATGTATACTTAGATCTTTTTCTCCTAGCTTTTATTCCCACCTTTTTTTCTTAGTCATACAGCTTTATGCTTGCTTTTTTTTTTTTTTTTTTTTTTTTTTTTTTTTTTTTTTTTTTTTTTTTTTTTTTTTTTTTTTTTTTTTTTTTTCTCAGATTTAGATTCTAAAATGATCTCTTTCATTTTGGTAAATTTTCCTGGTTGAATCAGCCTTGGTGATAAATTAATTTTGTCTTTGTTCCACTGACAGACATTTTTTTCTTCATTTTTTGGTATGTGCATCTTTACTAGTGGGTCTACATATATGATTCTTTCTAATTCAAAAGGCTGCCCTTCCAAATGACTGGACTCAAAATCACCCAAGGCATCAGACTGACTCAGGGTATTAAAATGCTCCTTTATGTGGCGACGGAGTGAAACAGTTCTTGGTAAGACACCAGCAGCAGGCTTAGTTTCATCTGAATCTAAATCAGATCCTACTGTGTCTTGAGGAGTAGGAAGCATTTGCTCTTCTATTTGGGATGATCCTCCATGCCCAGGAAGGTCATTTTCTTGAAAAGAATCTTTTTTTTTTTTGTCTTTTTGAGACAGGGTTCAGACTGGCCTTAAACTCACTTTGTAGCTCAGGCTGGTCTCGAACTCACAATCCTCCTGCCTCAGCCTCCCGAGTGCTGGGATTGCAGGCATGCACCACCACACCCGGCTTGAAAGGAATCTTGCAGTAAATCCTTTGTGAATAAGTCCTTGAGGTTATCGCCATTACTGGAGTCCATTCCTGAGAGACATACTTCCTGGTTCTGAGCAGTATCTTCCATTTGTTGTGAAGTAAGTCTTTCTTTCAGTGCATAGAGTTGACATGGAAAGTAGTAACATTCTTTTCTTAGCTGTAGGATGATATCTTGGGCTTCTCTTACTTTGGATTTTTCATTTTCCAAAGCTAAAACTAACATTCTGTGGTTATTTTCTCCTTGAAAATAGGAGAATTCAGGAAACACAAATCTGTGAAAGGGTCTCTCTCCTTAGTTTCGAAGCGAGTGTCGGCTCCTTATGGTTCACACTGCCTGTGCACCTGCACTTGGGGAGACTCATAGGTGGGTTTTCCTTGTTCCTTTTGGGAGATGGAGAAAGTCTCCTGGTCTTTACTTGGGGAAAGTCTCCTGGTCTTTACTTGGGGAAAGATAACATTGGTGATATCCTTTAGGCTACAATTCTGTGATGAAGGTGATGGGTGAGTCTTTTAGCAGTGTACCAGTGTCGGTGATGACTTGTCATGGTGCAGGGACAAAGGACCTGTGCTTGCCAGCCTCTGCCAAGTTTTTATTCCTTTTCTCTTTAATTTGCTTAAGTCTTCAAGACTATCTTGAAAGGACTTTTTTCTGGCATCTTTCCTTGACCATCTTCTGCCTGTGACACTTTTGGTTTTGCAGCTTTAAAAATCTCATTACTATCTGGGCCCTGTGCTGTGTACCTGTAATCCCAGCTACTCAGGAGGCTGAGGCAAGGGCGGTCATGAGGGCGTGGTCAGCTTGGGCAACACAGTGACCCCACCTTGGGCCAGGACTTCTGCAGCTGTCTTCCTCTTCTTCACATCCCAAGACAACGCGAAATCGTCCACCAGGGGCAAGCCCCACATCCCAGCGCTCCACTACCGCTTATTAAGATCTGATGTTAAATATTAAATCTATTTTTCATTCCAAACCCAGTTTTACACAATGGAAAAATAAGTTCAATTATGTAAAGTAAATTTTAACTCTGTTCTTTCCCTCCCCAAAGAAAGAGCATGCACTACTTAGCCATTTTCTGATAGCTATGGTTGCAGTTTAAAAATGAGAAAAAGTAAGAATCAAAGAATGGAGAATTGTGAAAAAAAGTTCCCTTCTTGCTTTTCTTTAAAAACAAACAAGTAGAGAGAATTAATGAGATGGAATATAGGAAAGTAAGTAGTGTTATTTTTAATAGTGATGTGACTTTTTAATCTTACAAAATGTATCTGCAGTTCAATCTATATTTGTAGCCTTTGATTAGTAATACCCAAATACATACATGCACTATAAAAGGAAGGAAGGATTTTTTCTTTAAATTTTTTTTTCTTTCTCTTACAAACTAGAAACAAGATATCCATAAGGCAATACTTTAGTTGATGGTTTATAAATGAGTTCTACTAATGTAATGGCTTTTTAAAGTTTTGTTTTTAATCATGGAATCTTGAACCAGAGAAGTTTTCCAGGAGTCTAAGTCTGTAACCCTCTGCCTGTACCTAAATGGCCCCAGACTAATGATCGTCATTTCTTCCCCTCAGTGACTTACTTCAAAGTAATTAATTTTTGTTCTTACTTTTATCTTTCAAAAAAGGCCCATTTTGTTCACATTTCTCTGTAATTAGCATATATGTGTTTAATTGGCTATCTCATGTCTTCTTTCTCAATTGGATGCTTCTTTTCACTAATTTTTAAAGGACAGCTGTCCAATCTTGACTTTTACTTTTCTCCCTAAGCCATCATTTCACTTATAGTATATTTAGGGCGAGGCTTCAAAACCATGCAAAGATGTTAGTAGTGTTCTATGTTGAAATTGTCTTTGTTATAAGAATTTTGAATTATTGAGGTTGAAGAATCCAGACAAGAGTAATACAGTTTTCTTACATTTAAATATTAGCCACTTGTTACATTTAATATTAGCCACATTAAATATCAGCACTTAGAGAAAGCCCATGCTGTTAACAAGACTAACTTGTGGTTTTCATTTTTGACAGTATTGTAGCTACTGGTATCAGCTTTGGTCTCAACAGTAGATAATAAGAAAACCATATACCTTATAAAATATACAGTTTATAGTATGCCAGAATCTATAGTTATAGCACACTATTAACATCTTTGCCACACAGTACCATAAAAGGAAAGTTGGACTGCAATCCAAGAAAGAAGGAATTACATGGAAACATGTGAGATCTAGAATCTACCTAGATGCATTTTCCAGACTATGTTTCAGGGAGGGCATGTAAGTCGTGTTCCGTTAGAAAGGCAAAGGCAAAGATTTGGGCAAGCTGTGGCCACTGATACTTTTCTTGTAAGACAAACTACTGGAAAAGAGAAAGATATAAAGAGGTATGATTCTAATAAGAAGCTTCATCTCCACTTTTATCTTATTCCTTTTTTATTTTTTATTAATTTTATTGAGAAAAATTGCAATGAGATAGCTTCAAAACATGTTTGTAGGAGAGTTACAACAATTAATACATGGCATATTGTTGTCTTTGTAGTAGTCATTCATAGCACAAGATGCAGACATGATATACTGTCCAAACACTATTAGTACAATTTTTTCTTATTAAATTAACAGAAAGTAGTTATATATCTCTGCTAACTATTTTGTATCACCATTGTCTTATTCCTTAAGACTGTGTGCACAAGTATGCCTATGTGATTGCTCCTACGTTTGTAATATGAACATTTGACTTATTCTTGACTCAGAGCAAAATCAATATATACAATATAAAATATATCAGAGCCAAATAGAATACTGAGGAGCAAAGTTGCTTTAACACTTGAAAAAAATTTAATATAATCTTCCATCAACAGAGTATATAGGGTAGGGTTTGCTGAGTCTCTTAATGGAAGCAGAAGTATGAGGAAATGCAACACCACTTCTTGATAGAAAATTGGGAATACAAGAGCATGTTTTTAATCTGGCAAAAAGATATCTACTAAAAAGCAGCAAGTATCATTCTTAATGATGAAAATAAAAATGGCTTTCCTTTTTGTCAACAAGATAGCTCAAACTTAACAATTGTATTTAAGACTATGAGGGGGCCAGGGAGATGGCTCAGTGAAATAAGAGCTTGCCTGGCAAGTGCAGGGGCCTGAGTTCAATTCCCGGTTCAGAAAAAAAAAAAAAAAAGAAAGAATACTTATATTTAAGATTATGGTAGAAGACATAGCTGGTATAGCAAGACAAGAAAAAAATTGGCCCACACATTGGAAAAGGATACAAAAACAACTTGTTCATTTATAAATCATGGATGTAGAAAATCATGAAGTAGATAGCAAGCTGGAGAAAAGAAACTAGAAATAACAATTTATCAAGGTCAAATGCATGCTATTTACTTTGATATATTGTACTTTTATATATTGCTTTTGCTTTATATTAAGAATAGAATGTGTATAATGTCAATGTATTTATTTACAGTGTATACGAGATCAATTGTAAACATCAGTTATATTTCAATGTACTATTATCAAATAACTTAAGAATAATTTCATAAACATCATTAAAAAATCAAAGTACATGAAACATAGAAACATAATTTCAACAAGTTAGATATAAAGTTTGCATATTGAAAACTTCAAAAATTTCTGAGAAAAATTAAACATGATTTAATCAGGAGTAAAAGTATATGAAAAATCAAGTAAAATATATTCCCTAAATTGATTTTTATAACAATTTGACATCCAAGTCAAAAATATCATCAGAGTTGTACTTGCAGGAAAATAGCAGAGTGACAAGCAACAAGAAGTTGCCCTCTCCATGATTCAGAATGCAGGCCAAAGAAAGGCCTGATGGGAAGATTGGAGGCTAAAGAGACATTGAAGCCAAAGACACAAATGAGAAAAGTGAAAGGGGCAATCTACACTTACTCTCCAACTTGTGACTTTTGGCTGGTAACAAAGGGATAGTGAAGCTACAAATATACAGGGAAAGTAGGGGACTTAAAAAATGAAAAACAAAAGAAAGTAGGGGACTTGAGAAGTCTTCAGGGTGAAACCCAGTGGGAGAATGGACCAGCAGATGCTGTCTGCTGCAATTGGTCAGTGACTGCAGTCCAAATGCTTGCTATTCCCAAGAGGGAGTGGTTGGATGCCATTGCCCAGGGAGGTCAACTGAACCCAGGACTAGAGAAGCCATGGAATGGCTTCATTTCAGGCAGAGCTCTCAATGTTATGGTCCCAGTCACTGAATGGGGAACAGACACAAGACACATACAAGGTGGAGCCATGGTCAAGCTGGCAAAAGAACTCAAGGGTGTTTAATCTAAATGATCTAAGGCCCAAACACCACAGCTGGAGGCCAGGATCAGCATGACTCTCAATGGATTTGAAAGTCTCAGAACATGTACCCAATAACCCTCATTTTTGAGATAGGATGGATCTAGTTATAACATCCTTTTCATCTACCAATAACAACAAGGACACATATTGAATTTGGCACTGTCTCAAAGCTACACCATGAAAGAAAATCATATTCTTTAAATCAAAGGTAAATCTCTTTTCTCCACCTCCCCTCATCTTTTTTGGTTTATTCTTGTTACTTTATTTTGTGTTTTTATTTTTTATTTGTTTATTTTTTGTGGGTGTATGCATTATTTTTAGTCTTCTTTCAATCTTTCTTTCCTTTCTTCACTAGTTTCCTGAAACTTTGGAAATCTACCTTTGCTTTCTGCTTCTTATCTCATTTTCTTACTTTCTCTCTCTCTCTTTTTTCAGCTGGAACTGGGGATTGAACTCAGGCCTTTGCACTTGTCAGGCAAGCACTTATTCTACTGAGCTATCTCCCTGGCCCCAATTTTTTCTTCTTCCCATTTTAGTCACTGTATCCCATAATAATTTCTTTCTATAACTTTTCTCCCTCTTTTTTTGTCTTCTGTTTCTTGCTAGTTTTTTTTCTCTCACTTTTACTTAATTGCTTAAAGAGCCACCTACTCTCCAGTAAGACCATTGTACCACTTGTCTTTCTTCCTCATACCAGAACTCAAGTTATTAAATATTTCCTCTTGCATTCCCCTCTCCAAAACCCTGTGTCTCTAATAGTGAAGCCATATAGTTTGTTAATCTTCTGAGAGTTAGCTTTGTAAAATTACTGTTGATTCTTTTCTAGTATTAGCAGAGATATAACTGTCACATTTAGAACATATTAGCTGTAAGTCAGTATCTAAGTTGCCATAATGCTTAAATCATAATTGCTGATTTCTTCTTTAGGATGAAGGATGATACATAATTGGTTCTTATGATATATTAACATTTAATTTATCTTGGAAAATATTATTGTATCTAATTCACTTGAGATTCACAGGGTTGCATAATTGTTGCTGCTTTTCTGCAAGCCAATACGTAGATTGTCTTCATGATGTTGACAGTACTACAGTACATTCCCAAGGACAGTTGTTGCTGGGTTAACTACACTGCATGCTTCCCTCCCAAATTAACCAAGGTCATCACATCTTGGGGGTGTGGCAAGTGAATACAGTTAGGTAATTCAAATTATTTCATTGAAAAACAACCAGAGGCCTCTCCATTAACAACAAAGTCTTTAGACTGAGCATCTAAAACAACTTCCTTTTGTTCCAAGTCCTTCAAAAATTAGCTATTCAAGGGGTTGCCAGACAGCACCTCTTGGGAAAATGCACTCAGGCACCTAGAACTATGGTTAGATCCCCAGCTCCTTAAGTGGCACAAGACCCACCTTTGAGGCAGCCTAAACTATCCACCCCCCCAAAAAAAAAATGTCTCCAATTTTTGCTTAGGCAGACCCAGGAGCTGGGAGTTCAATCCCCAGGCCTCTGTGCCAATCCCACCCCTGGGGTACACTGAGCTGGTGATTGAGACTGGGTGTGGCAGTGCATGCCTGTAATCCCAGCACTTGGGAGGCTGAAACTAGGAGGACCACTACAAGTCCGATCTATGCAGTGAGACACTGTACACCCTGTCCCAAATACAAAAACAGGGGTGGGTGGGAAGATAGCTCAGTGGAATAAATGCTTTCCTGGCAAGGGCAGGGTCCTGAGTTCAATCCCTAGTACCACAAAAGAAAAAAAAAAATTAACTATATGAAGACACCTTAAAAAAAAGAACTTGAAAAATGGATCCAACAACTGCTAGATGATGCAAATAAGACTAATCTAAGAATAATGAGAATAAGTGAAAAAAAAAAAGTGGCTTAAAAAAGCCTGTTCAGAGGAATGTCAGAAAACTTCCTAAAAGAAATAAGATAACTGGGACATATAAAACCCCAAGTAACCATGACCAGTAGAGAACTTCTCTTTTTTTTTTTTTTTTTTTTTTTGAGAACTTCTCTCCACCACATTACATTCAAAGTCCCAGCAGTCCATTACATGGCCAAAATTTTAAAAGCTATTAGAGAAAGACAATAAATCACATATAAAGGTAAATCCATCAGAATTATAACAGAGTTCTCTACACAAAGCTTAAAGGTCAGGAAGACTTGGAATGAATTGTTTCAGACCATGAAAGGTAACAACTTCCAACCCTTACTTACATAACCTGCAAAACTTTCCTTTAAAATGAATAAAAAACAAAATTTTCCATGACAATGAACTCCTTAGTAAATTCATGACCATACCAATGTTATAAATAATTCTCAAGGATATCCTAGAAACAATGAAGCCAACAAAGCTAATAAGTAAAATAAATAAATAAATAAATAAATACTCTTGGCAGGATGAATAATCAAGCAAAAGGGGAAAATTGGGAAATCAGCAATAGTAAAATAATGCAATGACCAAGAATAAGTCAATACCTCTAAATAATAAATTTCAAAGTGAATTGTTTCAATTTCCCCATAGAAACATACAAATTCACAGGATGGATCCAAAAGAACACCAATAATATGCATTGTATAAGAAGCATACTTAATTCAAAAAGAAACTCACAGATTAAAAATAAAAGGATGGAAACCAATACTCTATGCAATGGGAACCCCTAAAAATGTATGAGTTGGTCTCCAAGTTTATGACAAAGTAAATTTTAAGCCAACACTGATAAGAATAAACAAAGAAGCTCATGACATATTGATTAAGAGAGCAATTTCTCAGAAAGAGTTACAATTTTAAACATATGGACAGCAAATACTGCACATCCATCTTCATAAATCAAACACATGAAAAATCAAATAAACGTCAATACAAATGAGTGGAGGCTGTTAATGATCCATTGTCACCACTGGACAGATCAGTTATGTAATAAGTCAACACGGAAATATGGGAGTGGACTCAAATCTTCTATATTATTCAATGCTTACTAGATTCATATGTAAAAGAGTGCAAGATGTCTTTCCACACATAGGAGACTCAAATAATCCTGTTGAGGGTTCGGAGGCCACAGTATTGTCCTGTGAAACTGTGTATGAGACCAAACAATCCACAATGGGAGACTGAAGGATTTGCACTGGAAAGGCCTGAGGGCCAGTGTTGGAAGCTGAGGTGTTTGTGTTAAAAGGCCTAAGGACCTGAGCCAGAAGGCTGTGGGATTTGCACTTAATGCCAAGAGACGATGGTCAAGATGAAGATGAACCTCCCCCAAAGAAAGAAAGCAGCCACAACTCCTTCAAAGAAAAGTAGCTATAACAATGTTCCTTCAAAGAATATCAGTTGAAATCTCTCCTTCCCGTTAGTCTTTAATACCATTCAGAAAAGAACCCTTATGTGGGTCTTCCATGCCCAGAATCATGCCAACTCAATTCAGCTGGGTGTTCTCCGTCAAGCTGATAATTAGTCAGTCAATTAACAACTTCACCTGTGATCAAATGGACTTAATAGATATCCAGAGTGCTCCACCCAACTATAAAAGAATATCCAGTCTTCTCAGTAACACATGACACTTTCTCCAAAATAGACCACATACCATCTCATAAAACATGATTAAGAAAATGTAAAAGAATCAAAATTTTCCAATGCATATTGCCTAGGTTAATTTTTTAATTGCTTAGACAAAATACACAATACTCAAACTTATAGATCACAATTTGTAGAGGCTTCTGTTCATAGTTGGCTGACTCCAAGGCAGGGTGACATGACAAAAGGGCCCTGTGAAGAGAAAGAGTTCTTGGTAGGCAGAAGGCAGCAGAGCAGCAAAGTAGTGAAGCAGCAGCAAGCAGCACAGCTACCTTGTTCCTTTCCTTTATATTCTAACACTCACACCTGGCTTGGGCCTTCCCATTATCAACACACAGAACTACGCCAAACCAAGCAATGGACTAATCTAGTGATCACACACCCTTGATCCCAGCAACACACACTTAATTCAAGTATCACATATTCTAGTTCCAGCCTCTGAAGAGCCCCACCCATGACAATTGACACATTCAGATCATAGACACCCCCAACTTGCTTCCTCTCCTGTGTCCTTTAATCATAAAGACATATACTCATAACATGCTGCCTTTTAAAATTTTTTCAAGGTTTCTTCAGTCTCCGATGTGAGCCATCACTAACAATAAACTTCTAGTCTTAGCTGAGATTCCTGGCACTGACTTCCACATGGGCTTGAACCGTCATCCTGTCAACTCCCCTCACCCACAAGATAACACCCCAGTTCAGCAGAAAGCAGTCTAAGAGACACGTTGCTCCTTTTACAACAACCAAATGATGGGAATGACGGATTATGGCCCTAGTATGAATTGCTGAATTATTATGGAGGTCATTTAATATGGCTGATGTCCTTAAAACAACAGCTTATCTTTCTAGAGACCACCTCCTCCTTCTTCTCCATCTCAGTCCAGAATGCAGTTTCCTTTCACCTTTCCCGCCACCACATGGAAGGCCCCAGTCAGCTCCTCAGGTGTATCTGAACCCCACCCCTGGCAAAAGGCCTCAACCTCCCTTTCTTCCAATCCAGAGAATTTCTTACCTTCCCATATTCTCTCTGTGTCTTCCAAGATCATAAACCCCTTTCCCTTTATAACAAAACCCCTTTTCCTTTTTCATTCGGCCTGTTTTTCTGCTGCAACACTGTCAAAAACCTATCAGAGAGAAGTTGAAAGATATTTCTCTAAAATAAAAAATAAGGATTTATGCTATTACTACTTCTGTTCCACATAGTTCTTTAAATACTAGCTAGACCAATTAGACAAGAGAAATAAATACAAAAATATAGATAATTAAGGAAGAAATTAAATTATGACTATATTCAGATATGATTCTCTATGTAGAATACTCCCAAAATATTCATAAAAGTGATAACCGAATTCAGTAACATAGCAGGATATAAAGTCAACACTCAAAAAGCAATAACATTTTCATATATCAATAATAAACTCACCAAGAGGGAAATTAGGGAAATAATATCTTCCACAGTAGCACCCCCAAAATGAAATACACAGAAATTAACTTAATCAAGGATATGAAGCATCACTAAAATGAGAACTACAGTATAATGAAAAAAGGAGATCAAAGAAGGTATCAGAAAATTGAACAATAAGCCCCTACTCTTGGATAGAAAGAATCAATATTGTCAAAACAGCTATACTTCCAAAACTCTTAGGTAGATTTAATACAATCCAAATAAATGTCAATATCATTACTTTAAAAACTACAAAAAAACAATCCTTAAATATATATGGAACCAGAAGAGACCCATAATAACAAAAGCAATTCTGGGCAACAAGGGTAAAACTGGGGTATCATTTTCCTAGACTTCAAGTTATCCTATAAAGCTATAGAGATAAAATTATTATGATATTGAAAAAAACTAAAGCTAAAACAAACAAAACATAAGAAAGAAAAAAGATTTGTGAGGGAATTCAACAGAATAGAATATACAGAAACAAGTCCAGGCACACTCATGTATGTCATCTTTGCAAAGGGACGAAATATTTTCCCTGTAGGAAAAACAGCCTTTTAACAAGTAGTGCTAAGAAACCTGGTTTTCTACACACTGAATATTAAGCCTAGAACTATATATCTCACCATGCATGAAACTAAAATCAAAACTGGATCAAATATTTAAACATTAGAACAGATATCCTTAAATGACTATAAGACAAAAGAGGTGAAACACTAAAGGCATATTTGTAGACAGACTTTCTGAACAAAATCCTGGTTGCACAAGAAATAATACTGTCTTATGAATTTTTTTTTTGTTGCTCAAACAAAAAGTCCAATACCCAAAGTAAAATGAGGAAGAGTTCATTTCAGTTCACTCTTTGTAGAGGTTTCAGTCTATAGTGGGCTCGATCCAAGGCAGGATGCCATGGGAGAGCATCATTACAGAGGGAAGCAGTCCATGGTGTGGCAAAGCAGGCAGAAGGCAGAAAGGAGCAAACAGCAAGCAGCAGAAGCAGCGTAGAAGGCTACCTTCTTTCTCTTCCTTTCATATTCTGCCAAAAGCTTATTGAAGGGCGCCACTCATACCCAGGGGAACCACACCCAAGCACCACACCCTTAATCCCAGTACCACATCTTTCATCCACATTTAAACTCCCTAATAAAACCATGTTTAAAACTCCACATTTGTGACTACAGGGACATCTAGATATAAACCACAACATTCAGCATCTGGCATGCAAAATACTCATGTGCAATACCTTGTGCAAAAGGCATTTCGTTCATCTCCAAGAGTTGCCAAAGTCCAAACAGTTTCAGCACTGCTTTAAAGTCCAAGTCCAAATTCTCCTCTCAGATTTAAGACAAATACCTAGTTACAAGCCCATGTACAAATGAAAAGAAAGTTAAATCCTTCTAATGTACAACGCCACAAGTTAAAGATTCCATTCCAAATAAGGGGATGGAAAGGAAAAATTTTGGAAAACTTTTGAAAAATTTCAAAATCCAACAGGGAAAGCATTAAGACATTTAATTCATGTCCAGCAATTGAGGAAGTCTGACAAGATGTAAACTCCAAAGGAGTTGAAGGTGGCTGTAACTCCTAGGGTTTCTCTCTTGGACCAGCTTTGCTCACTCCCTGTAGCTTTTCTCAGGTGATCCATGTTCCTGACTTTTCTAATTTATGGGACCTCCACTGTACTTTCTATTTCACACTCACAGTTTCACAAACTGACATCTCAGGATTGTGAATGCACCTAAAGCCAAGCCATGTGATAGCAGCATCTGTGAACAGCTGGAGCAGTATCCAGGCTGTCTTCTCTCTTAGCTGTGGAGGTTCTGTGCCTGAAGAATTGCTGAACACTCTGAACTCAATCTTAATTAATAAATTCTCTAGAACACAGCCATTCTGGAACATCATACTCTGGGGCTTTCTTGTCAAAGAGAATTCTTTCACTTTGGCTACCTTGAGGCTGTAAAGCTGGAGTCTTACTATTTTTTTGTGATATCTTCAGACCATTTTATCCATTATCTTGTTCCTTTGCAGCAAGTAAGTTATCCTTTGCTCTATCTTTTCATTCCACAGCTTTTCTAGGGATTCCTTTCTGGTTAAAAATCTAAATCTTTGTAATGATTCTTCTGAGCTCTTTGCTTTTCATTCTCAACACTGAAATTTTAAAACACCTAACCATAACTATGCCATTGTCTCAGCACTAGAATGTCTTGAAATTATTTCCACTAGATTAATTAGTCCATCATCCTTAATCTCAGTCCCAGGCAAAGTCTCTGGACAAGAGGTAAACACAGATAAATATTCTGTCAAAGTGTAATACACATGGTTTGCAGTCCAAAAGCCAATCAGTCCTTGATCGTACCTGAAACTTCCTGACACTGCCAATCTCTAAAGGCTGCATTTCTATCAGCACTCTTGCTTCTAAACTCTGACTGTATTTCCCATCACATTCAACTATACAATTCCAGAACTACTCCTTCAAATGGCATCTCCAAACTTCTCCAAACTATTTTCACAAGCCAGTTCCAAAGGCGCAGATACTACATAATCAGGTACAGTCACATGAATGAACCCACTCTGGTACCAAAATCTGTCTTAAATTATTTACTTTTTTCCTTGCTGAGATAAAATACTCAACACCTGAAGTTAAAAAAGGAAAGGTTTATTTCAGCTCACAGTTTGTGGAGGTTTCAATTCATAGTCACATGAATCCAAGGGAAGGTGGCATGGTAAGAGCATTTTAGAGGGGAAACAGCAGGGCAGGAAAGGGGCAACAGCACATAGCAAGCAGTAGAAACAGCAGCAGGTTGCCTTATTTTTGTCCCTTTTATATTCTACTGAGGCTTCAAGATTATGGGGGGGCAAGAGTGTGCGTATATGTGTACGTATGCGAGTGCACATCTGCATGTGGGTATGTGTGGCTGAGTGTGGTATATTAAGGATAGGGCATCCTAGTGCCAGCATCATGCTCTTAATCCCTATATCACACACTTAGCCCTAGTAATACACTACAATTCACATTTACATGCAATAATCCAATCATTTTTGAAAATATCCTCCTATGACATGAGGCTTTGGGGAACAAGCCATAAGAAATACTAAGAATCAACAAATGGGATCCCATCAAATTATAAAGTTTCTGAATAGCAAAGGAAACTACCGTAAGAATGAAAGAAACAACCTACAGAACAGGAAAAAAATTTGCCAGTACTTAGAAAAATGAATAATATCCAGAATACATAATGAACTACAAAATTAGACCCACATACACAATTTAAGAATCTAAAAAAATGGACTTCTAAAAGGAATAGACACTTCAAAGATGAGAAATACAAATGGCCAAAAAATAAATGTTCAACATTGATGGCCATGCAATAAATACAAATTTAAACAACATGAAATTCCATCTCATTCTAAAAATAATGGCTATCATCAAGAAATCAGTCAATAATAAATGCTTCCAAGGCTGTGTGGGGCAAAAGGAACACTCCTTCATTGTTAGTGGGAATGAAAACTGATACAATCACTGGGGAAATCAGCCTAAAGATTCCACAAACACTAAAAGTAGAAATTCCATTTGGTCTAGGTATTCTCTTTCTAGCAATATTCCCAAAAGAGTTATAGACATCACATTATACAGATGTATACACACCCACTTTTATAGCAGCAAAGTTCATGATAGTCAAATTGTGGAAGGAACCTATTGTCCATCAACAGATGAATGGATAAAGAAAATATGGTATTTTTATACGATGGAGTACTTGTCTGTCTTAAAGAGCAATAAATTTGGGTCATTTGAAGGAAAATGGTTGTAACTTGAAACCATCATGTTAAGTGATACAAATCATGTGCACAAGATTAAATATTGTATATGAAAAGCTCAATATATGAATAAAGTGTGAAAAAATTGCAGAAAATAGGATAAAAGAGAGAAAGGCCATTGCTACTTAGCATAGAGAAGGCACCTAAAATGCTCCTTGATGCATAATAGTCTCATGTGTTCTATGCATTCTTTGATCTATTAGCCTGTTAATTTATAAATACAGAATTAACTTCCTAATGATTTATAAAGTAATAAGATAAATAAAAAGTAGATAGAAAAAGGCAGAAAAAAAATGAGCCATGTAGGAGAACACCCCAGGGCTGAAAAGAAATATCAACAGGAATTACATAGATGTCACATGTTGATTCTAAAACATATATATTGCAATTAAAAGACCTAAAATAACTAAAATAATTTGAGAGAAAAAGAGCAAATTTGGAATATTTCTTTGACTTTACAACTTACTAGAAAGCAAAAGTAACCAACATACAGTGTTATTGTAAAAATAAACACAAAAATCAATAAATAATAATGGAGAGTACTGCTTCAGATTGCTGATGAAGATGCCTTGGAAATTCAAGAGGGAATATAAGCCTTCCTGACTAATGATTAAAAACTGGAAACTAGAAGTCTGAAGATGAAACAAACTTTGGTAGTTTTCTTACACCTGCACTCTTTACTCTAAAGGGATCATATTTTTACACCTAATGATTGACAATATTATAAGCTTCAGGAAATATGAGAAAAAGAATTTTGTTTTCTTCAGTATTGTTGAAATAGAAGGGTAAGCCATAGATTGGAAGTTAACAATTGTAATAAATATCTTTAACAAAGGGCTTGTACTCACAGTATGTAAAGAACACAATTGAATTAGAAAACAATGCAAAGAAAAAGAGGCAGCAAATTTGAACCAACATTTTGTAGAATAAGATATATATTACACATACATGATATTTACACATGTTGGCACACACTTGTAATCTCACACTCTGGAAAGCTGGGGCAGGAAGACTGAAACTTCAGGTCCCAGATTGGCAACACAGTGAGCCTCTGTATCAAAGTAAAAAGTAGCCCTGGTGATGCATGATGGAGACAGGAGGACACAGCATCCACATACCCCATACCCTGCTAACACTACCTTATGCCAAACCCTGAGTATCTCTCATGGGAGAGGGAGAAAACTGCTGAACTCTGAAGTCCAAGCCATTACTGCTCCTGGATTCTCCAGATGACAGTGCCGGAGAAATGACAACCAAAAACCAGACCTGATCAAAGACAAGACCAGTAAGTATCCAAGAGGAGGATTTCACCACAAGACTGAAGTGTTACTACATCACAGAGGCTGGGAGAGAAACAGCCATGGATTGAAAAAGGGAAGAGATAAACAGGAACCTCCTGGGAGCCGTGAGGAAGTCTGAACTCAGCCAGCAAGATCATGGACTTGCGTTCTGTTGAAGGAGGTCAGATTTTGTCAGTTTAATTTTCACAGGGGTGATCCTGAAAGAGAAGAGATTTAGTCTCATGGTATGTTTGAGCTTGTACACAACTTTCTTACAGCCAGTATAAATTCGTGATCTTAAATAAATGTTTGGTCTAACCATTTTCACTAAAATCAAATACCTTGCCCGCCCTGTACGCGGGGTGCACTGAGATAGCAACTGAGACTGGGCGTGGTGGCGCAGACCTGTAATTCCAGATCTTGGGAGGTTACAAACAGCTGGAGCACTATAAGTCTGATCTAGTAGTGAGACCCTGAACACCCTGTAGACCCTTCCCTAAAATACAAATAAAAAATAAAATACTTCTTTGTTCTGGGTAAGTGCAGAGCATCATTGGTTTTCTTAGTGTTCGTAATTATTCAATGAATATTTGATGCCATTGTTGTTAAATTTACTTTACTATAACCAAGGTGACATAGTAGTTGCAGTCAATAGGTTTTCTCTCTATGCCAATATGTGGATTGCCTGTGGGTAATAAATAATCCTGTGACTCCCTCTTGAAGAACAGGTCATTGAACCAAAGAAGATGAAAACCCTGGAGCAAGAGAAAACATACAAACAAAAACCATAAAAAAAACATGAAAGGACATGGCAACCAAATACCTTCAATAACTCCTAATACCTCCTGAACTTTTTGGGAGAGTCATTAAGGGAGAAGAAATCATAAGCCGCACAGCAAAAAAGGTCTAAAATAGATTTCAGTGGAAGTAAAATAGTTTAGTTAGTGCCTGGTAAATTTGAAGACAATATAACTAATCAAATAACTACCCTAATAAGACAAATGACCAGTGAGTCTTCAGAAGACACTAAAGAAGTCTAATGCATCTAAAGAAAGGGACGCAAAGCACAAAGGCCCAGCATAAAAAAGTAAGGAACAGGTCAAGAAGACAAAAAAATACAACTAAAATTATGAGTAGCAGAAGCAGTCAATATGAAGACAGTGTAAGATCTTAGAAGACGGGGCAGTTAATGATTATGAGAGACACTTTAAAAACATTAAGGTAAGAGCTGGGGAGATGGCTCAGTGGAATAAGTGCTTCCCTGGCAAGCACAAGGACCTGAGTTCAATCCCCAGTTCCGCCAAAAAAAAAAAAAAAACATTAAGGTAACATGAAGAAATGGATACAACATCAATAGTATCAAAGTAGACTACTATGACTAATTGAAATTAAAAAGTCCAAAGATATCAGAGAGACTATAAAAACTTGTTTATAGAAATAATAGCAGAAAATGTTCCAGACATATAAAAAGAACTTAATACAGAGATAAGTGAGGTATATAGAAGCCCAAATACACAGAAACAGAATTTTTAAAAATCTTCCATACCTTATTGTAGAGAGCTGTGAGTAGCCACGCCTTAAAGACACAGCCACACCTTAAAGACAGCGCTGGCTTCCTCTTTCATCCTCACCTGGGGGTGGATGCTCTCCATAGCAAATAATTTCTCGTTTTGGCTAAGGCTAAGGACTAGGGCGTTGCTTCCGTGTACCTGGACCTATCAGCTGTGCCCACGTGGCACTCCGGGGTTGAACACCCACTGGTTCAAAAGCCATGAGCGGGCTTCCCCTGGAGGAGGAAGAGAGGAAGAGGAGGAAGGAAGAGAGGGAGAGAGGAAGAGAGGAGAAGGAGGAAGGAGAAAGCAAGAAAGCTAGCTAGCAGGAGAAGTAGTATTGTATAGGGGTTCTCAATAAACCGTGGAAAGAAGAGCTGGTTGTCGCGTCTTCCTTGCCGGCGAGGTTGCGCGCGACAAGTGGTGGCCCGTACGGGGAAGCAGAGCCTGTGTTCCTGCGGAGTGGTCAATGACAGCCCAGAACTTTCCACGGTCAGGGGGTGCACCGGTAAGTCCTCCGAAAAATTCGGGGATCCGTGACGAAAGCGGGGAATAAGTCCTCGGGAAAATTCGGGGATCCGCAACAAAAGCGGGGAATAAGTTGCTCTTCTCTGTAGTTAAAGAGAGAGCAGGATAAGACTTGCTGATGAGCGGGTTTAAAGATAAAAATAAAAAAGACTTTATAATGGGGAATTTATTCCCAATTTTTTTGGCTCTACAGGAGCTGTTAAGGCTAATCTGGAAGCCGATCCCAGACTACTTAGAGGACCGGCGTTGCAGTGAGACAATAGAGAGTGAGCAGGTAGCACTAGAACAGCTACAGGAGGAAAGGTCCGAAAAAGCAGGCAGTGAAAGGGGGTCGAGAAGAAGAAAGGACTTACACCCCGATCTTCCTGAGTCGGAGCCCCCTGAGTCCACTGACTCAGAGGAGGATGACTTAGTGCTTGCTGAGGCAGTTAGGAGATTAAGGGTTAAAGAAAAGGGAAGTCGAGAGAAAAAGGAAGCGCCGAGCGTAGAGGTGCCATACTACTCCTCCCCAGAGTATAGGGCGGGGCCCACAGCACCACCACCCTACTCTGACCGCGGAGGAGGAGGTCATTCGGGACGTTCCTTTAATCCAGAAGTGTGGAGAACAGTAAGATCGGAACTCCCCTTAGCTTTCCCTGTATTTCAGGACGCCCAGGGACAGCAATTCCATGAGCCCTTGGACTTTAAAGTGATTAAGTCCTTGGCTGAATCAGTTAGGATTTATGGTGTCACAGCTTCCTTTACTGTAGCCCAGGTAGAAGCCCTAAGCAGACATTGTATGACACCAGAAGATTGGAGTAGCTTGGCTCGGGCGTGTTTGAGCCCTGGTCAGTATCTTGATTGGAAGGCTTATCTGATGGAGTTTGCTACAGAGGAGGAGGCTGCTAATCAAGCCACAGGACATCAGGCTTGGGACAGAGACATGTTGCTCGGCCAAGGCCGTTTCGCTAATGCGCAAACCGGCTACCCACCTCAAGTTTACGAACAGATTAACAAAATTGGCATTAAAGCATGGAAAGCCATGCCAAACAAAGGGGAAGTGAGCGGCAATCTTACAAAGATTTTACAAGGCCCCGTGGAACCCTTCTCTGACTTCGTAGCTAGGATGATGGAAGCAGCGGGTAGAATATTTGGGGATCAGGACACAGCGATGCCTTTGATTAAACAACTTGTGTTTGAGCAATGCACTAAGGAGTGCCGAGCAGCCATCACTCCCTATAAGAATAGGGAAATAGAAGCTTGGTTGAAAGTATGTAGAGAGCTGGGAGGACCACTGACCAATGCTGGCTTAGCGGCTGCGGTGGTTCAGCTGACCCACAATAAAAGAGGAAGCCAGGGAACCCCGGGCACCTGTTTTAAATGTGGAAAAAAGGGGCACCTAAAACGAGACTGCCCTGAAAAGGGAAACAGAGCAGAGCCCACTGGGCCACGCCCAGCCCAGCCTGGGGTGTGCCCTAGATGCAAAAAGGGGAAGCACTGGGCGAGGGAGTGTCGTTCTGTAAGAGACATTAACGGTCAGCTTTTGCCACCCCTGTCAAAAAACGGGTCACAGGGCCCCCAACCTCAGGGCCCTCAAATATATGGGGCAATGGAGAATCGGGAGGAGGGACCACAACTAGAACAGTGGCCATCCCTCCGACCCCCCATGATGAGCCCCGGAGGGCCACTGCGGGATCTGCGGGACTGGACCTCCGTGCCACCTCCAGACTCGTATTAGCACCACAAATGGGAGTTCAGCTGGTGGACACAGATTTTAAAGGACCCCGTGGTCCTGGCACCGTGGGCCTATTAATAGGGAGAGCCTCAACTGCCTTGAAGGGCCTGCGTGTCCACCCAGGTGTAATTGATCCTGGCTATACAGGAATTGTCAAAATTATGGTGGAGTCTCCAAAAGGGATTACTGCTATCTCCCCTGGGGATAGAATTGCCCAACTAGTTGTGCTGCCCAGCCTCCATAATCGCTTTGCTGCGGCATCTAAAGAAAGAGGGGAGAGGGGTTTTGTGTCTGTGGGCGCCGACCTGACATTCCTATCTTTAGACTTGAACCAGAGACCTATTTTAGAGCTAACTGTTGACAACAAGAAAATTTTAGGACTGTTAGATACTGGAGCTGACAAAAGCATTATAGCTAAAAAGGATTGGCCATCGGGCTGGCCCGTTCAAGCATCCTCCCAGACCCTACAAGGGTTGGGATTTGCTAGGGCCCCAGATATAAGTGCCAGGCAGTTAC
>PVKA01002780.1:0-51023 GCA_004027165.1 Ctenomys sociabilis
AGGCATTCCTTTTTGCACAGTACCCATTCCCTTGATGTCTACAATATCACCCTTTTTGTAGATTCGCATGTAAGTGGCCAAAGGAACAACCCCATGTTTTCTAAAAGGCCTGGAAAACATATACCGGGTTCCCCTCCTCTTGCCCTTTGTGTTAGTCATTTTGGCAAATTACTGGAAGATGGCGGTTCCGGCCGAAAGGGAGTGTTGTTTTAATTTACATTTCTTTGGTTTTTTTTTTTTTTGGTGGACTGTGGATTGAACTCAGGCCCTTGTGCTTGCCAGGGAAGTACTTATTCCACTGAGACATCTCAGGGTCCCCCTTAATTTACATTTCTTTAGTGGCTAGAGATGTTGAACGGTTTTTCATATATTTCTTGACCACTTGTATATCTTCTTCTGGGAAGTGTCTGTTCATTTCTCTTGCCCATTTCTTGACAGGGTCATTAATTTTACATGTTATTTGTTTGCTTGTTTTTGAGTTCTCTGTTTATTACAGTTGTTAGTCTTCTATATGTAAAGTTCCTTGAAACTGAACTATGGTAGGTAAACATTATTGCTTTGTGCTTTCTAGCTATCTCTGAAAAGTGTAGGGAACAGAAGTTGTTTTTTGTTTTTGTTTTTGTTCTTTATACAAAAACCCATAGCCTATTATGTTTCATTTATCAGGTTTACCAAGCTAGGATAAGAAACAAGTGTTCATTTTTTTTTTCAAAGTAGCAGAATGTAAAGCTGTGATAGGGGACAACACACAGTGTTTGCCTTCAATTTTTAGATTTTCTTTTTCCAGAATTCATTCAACTGAAGCTAATGCTTTCTTCAGCTCAGGGGCCCATGTTACTTATGCATTTTTTTTTCAGAACCGGAGACTGAACTCAGGCCCTTGCACTTGCCAGGCAAATGCTTCCTCTACTGAGCCATCTCCCAGGCCTCGTATGTACTCTTTTTGTTTATTTATGTTTTATTTTAAGAAGAAAGATAAACAAACAATGAAACCAAATTTTACAGGTTGCTAGGACAGTAACAATAGTTGATATATTACATATTGTTGTCTTCCTATTAATCAGAGCACAAGATATAGGTATGATATCTCATTTAAACAATATGAGTACAAAATATTCTTTTCACTGAACTAAGAATCCAGTTGTAAAACTATCTTAACTATCCTGTACATACCTACTTTTTCTTTTGCCCTTCCTTTCCCCATTCTGCCATTGCAGCTTGTCTTTTATTTTTTCATGGTGTTTTCCTAGTTCACAGTATCTATTGTATGTGTCATATACCATTTTCTTATTTAATTGCTCACACTAGTGAGGCAATATGATGTTTAAACATATAGGTCTACATCGCACTCTAATGAGAATTCATCAAAAAAGAAAATCAAACAATAAAAAATGCTAGAAGTCCTGTGTGTGGAAAGGAACACTTCTCCATTGCTGGTTAGACTATAGACTGGTGCAAGCACTATGGAAATTAGTTTGCAAATTTTGTAAGAAACTGGGATTAGTGGTCCCATTCAAACTAGCTATTCCCCTTCTGGATATCTTCCCAGAAAAATTAAAAACTTCATACTACAGTGATATGTGTACGACTATATTTATAGTAGTTCAATTTGTTATAGCTAAATCTTGGAAACAATACTGATGCCCATCAACAGAGGAATGGATAAAAGAGATGTGTTTTTCATGCACCCTTTCGTAATGAGGATGATATTTGGTCATAATCTTGGAAGTATACTCAATATAATATACTTGGTGATCGAACAAATCTTCCAGCAAATTAAAAACATCTTATCCTAATAAACTTATGTACTAGAAACTAATAGCAAGCATAATTCTATGATGAAAATTCTGAAGCATCTTCATTAAAATGAAGCAGGAAAATGAAGTGTTCATTAATAGGGTTGCACACAGTATTAGATAGCCAAGCTAATGCAGAGAGAGAAAGAGAGAGAGAGAGAGACAGAGAGACAGAGAGAGGGAGAAAAGGAAATTAGATTAAAATGAAGTAGAAAAGCTATTTAGAGTTCATAACAGTGTTTCAAGTGAGTAAAAGGTTCACAAATTAATTTTCCATACCAGCAATAACCAATTAGAAAATGTGCTAGAAAAATGTGATTTATTATAGCAAAAAGCTCCAGGACTACATAGGAATAAACCTATTCCTATGACTAAGAGTTTTCAGGAGAAAACTATAAAACTCTACCGAACAACATAAAAATAAACTGTTTGTGAATGGTAGACTCATTAGTCAAGGATTGAAATTCTCATGAGAGTAACCTTGCAAGATGGATGCAATGGCATGCAAACTCCCAAAAACATACTTCATAATATTTGAGAAGTTCATTCTAAAACTCAAAAGAAAAATGGATGGGCAAAAACAGCCATGATAGTTTTGAAGAGAAATAGACAAAATACATTCACTGACAGATTTAAACCATATTATACATCTGAATAATAAAATTGTATTTGCACAGGACTGGATAAAAATAACTCAATATAGCATAATGAAAGTTATAGAAACTTATGCATATATGAGAATTTAATATATGAATCATTTCCAGTCATTTAAAAGCCTGAGTATTAAATACACTGAATCTAGACAATTTGTTATTCATTTTAATGAGTATGGTCCATACCCAAAATACACCATTGTCAATAACAAATTTTCATCCTCTCAGCACTGTGTCATATAAGAAGAGCCTGTGAACCACAGTTGTCAAGCTCCCAACTCGTAGGGGCTCTCCATCTTGGTTCCCATCAACAAAGGGGCTATAGCAGTGACTAAAAAATAACTGACACTATCAAGCATGAGAACAACTCCATGGAGAAGAGGTAAACATGTAATTTTGGCAGCTTCAGTGACAAATAATGGATAGGGTAGCAGCCCTAATACCAACAAAAGCCCACGGTTGATTTAACCTAAATATAACAGTTGAGATTTTATCCTAAGAGTGACTTCTTCATGGTGAAATAGAGTTGAGGAAGAAACCCATACCAGAGCCTTACATATTTCCTGAGGTAGTTTAATCAAGCACTATTTTGGAAAAAGGTTAATTTTGGGAGGACTAGGACACAGAACATCTATAGTACACTTTCTCTCTGGAACTGAAGTGTTATTGTACCACAGAGCATGGGTGAGATATGGAAGACAGAAAGGGAGGAGCTGACAGACAGACATAGATCCCTAGAGATCACCTGAAAAAATCAAGATCAGGCCAGGAAAGCCACAGACTACATTCTCTGATGGGAGGTCAAGTTGCAGAGGTGGCTGGGTATGACGATTATGACACTGATTCTAGCAGGTTCCCTCAGTACCCCCACACTCAATATCTAGTGGAAACAAATGATCTGATCATTTCTTTATGTACCAGTGTGAGTTGGGGAACATCCTGGCTCAGTCAGCTGTGACAGTCTGGGGTTTACAGAGAAGACCCTTTTTTTTTTTTTTTTTTTTCGTGAACCGGGTATTGAACTTAGGTCCTTGCGCTTGCCCCAGGGAAGTTCTTATTCCACTGAGCCATCTCCCCAGCCCCAAGAACACCTCTTGAGTATAGGAGTCATGTCACAAATTGATAGGCTATAAAGTAGCCAGAGATAAATGGGACCATTGCAAATCCTTGAAGGAAATTGCATGTTGGAAATATAGAGGTGGAATTAAAAAAATTATTAACTATTCTTTCCTCCATTTTCCCATGTTTAAAATTGTTATTTTATTTGTTTGATTCAGTTCTCTTTGTTTTCCACTTTTTTTTCTTTCCTCACTCTTTTAAACTGTTCCTTTGTTATTTTTTCCCTTAATTTACTCCTTTTTTTTTTTTTTTTTTGGCAGAACCTGGGATTGAACTCAGGCCCTTGCACCTGCCAGGCAAGTGCTTATTCCACTGAACCATCTCTCCACTTAGTTAACTCTTCATTTTTTTTATTTCTCCTTTTCCTTCTTTTTATCTGGTACTTCTTTTTTTTTGAGGAAAAAACTTTATTGGACAGAAAAGCTTCTTTTGGAGAGGGACAGAAGGGGGGCCTGAGCAGGTTGCCCCTTATCTGGTACTTCTAACACTACTAATTTACGTTTCCTCTTTATTAGGAACTTTTATTTCTCTTTTATCATGTATTTCTTATCCTCCATCACAGAAATTTTCTTTTTTTTCTGTATTTAGGACAGAGTCTACAGGGTCTCACTACTATAGATCAGCCTTGTGGTGATTCTCCTGTTTTTAGCTTCCCAAGTGCTGGGATTATACATGCTTACCACCACACCCAGTCTCAGTTGCCTTCTCAGCATTTCCCAGGGGTGGGGCCAACACAGCACACCAGGTATTGAACCCAGGCCACTGCGCTTGCCTAAGTAGGCACTTTAGGCCACTAGCTATCCAGCTGCCCCTTCCATCATAGAAATTTTCAAACTAACTTTCTCACGCTCCCTTTCCTCAAATCTCTATCTTTACTAGTATAACCATTAAGTTTTATGACTCCAAAGATATACAACTATACCTTACTACAATTGACCAATGTCCTATTTTTAGTGGAGGTAGGGTTGATTCTTTATTTTTAGGTCAATATCTGCTTTATCTTGTTTATATGGCAATTATAGTCCTCATTTCTATGGTTAAGCATGGTACATAATGTCTCACAATGTGCACTTTGCATTTTACACTGTTATTGTTCACTTAACTACTGTGGGAGACCAGAAAAAGAGAAATGAGGCCTAACTGATCTCTTCTGTGAATACAAAAGGGAAGCGTACTACATAGCCATGATGGCATGGTACAGGTTCTGCTGAATTATCAACACAGCTGAGATCCAGTTATTTACATAGACATGGGATGCAGATTAATTTTCTTTCTGCTTTTTTGTCTTTTGGAGACAGAGTCTCACTATGCAGTTCAGGCTGGCCTTAAGCTCACTTTGTAGCTCAGGCTGGTCTCGAACTCACAACAATCCTCTTGCCTCAGCCTCCCGAGTGCTGGGATTACAGGCCTGCACCACCACGCCTGGCTCAGATGAATTTTCTGATACTTTAATTGTGTATACTCACGTCTAAGTAAAGGCAAGGTGACATGTGCTCAGGGTTTTCTGTATAATTAGTGTCCCCTGGCCTCTGTATTCTAAACTAACTCTGAGTTTTTTTGTCTTTCAAACTCATTCTCACTCCACTCAGGGAGAGCGCATTGGTTGGATTCCTACAAGTGACATCCAAACAGGAACCTGACTGGAGTAGGCTGGTTCCCTAGAAATGGAACCTGGGGAGGGACCTGGCCATGGCAGATTGGTTTCCTACAACTTCTACAGTCCAGGTGGCATAGTCGTTATAAACTGGTTTGCCAATATCTTCATTCTAGGGATGTGTCTGTGTCATAAATACTACTGTGACCCATTCTCAAAGAACTGGATACTGGACCAAATAAACTGCAATCCACCTACCAAATAAAAGTGTCTGGATCTTGGTATGCATATAAACTATTACAACCTTCATGGAAATAAATATGAGAGTCTTCAAAAAATTAAAAATAGAAATTCCGTTTAACCCAGCTATTACCCTTCTAGGATTATTCCCCAAAGAATTAAACACATCATATTACAGTGATACATGCATAAACTTGTTTACAGTACTACAGTTTGTAATAGTTAAATCTTGGAAATGGCCTGTGTTCAACAGGTAAATGGATAAAGAAAATTTCTGTACACAATGGAGTACTATTCTGCTATAATGAATAATAAACTTGAGGCATTCATAGGTAAATGGACACACCTCAATACCATAATATTAACTAAAATAGAGATGAAATATCAGATGGCTTCTTTTTATGAGGAACTCAAAATATTAATGGAAAGCAAATTAAAAGGTAAATTATAGCAAGTAGAGAGATTTTTTTTAACTGAGAAGGAGAACAGGAGATGTAGAGGGAAAAAGGAGGATGGAAAGGAAATAGGGAAAATAACTGAAGAAAAAATATGGACATAAAAACCTTTCTAAATGTAAAAAAAGACCAATAATTGGAAGGAGCACAGAGGGATTAGAGGGGCATGGATTAAAAATAATTAAAATGTGTTATATACCAAAGCCTTGTGATAAAAGGAATCACTATGTACTGCAAACATGCAATTATAAAAAATAAATGACAAATTTCAGAAGATTAACAACCTAAATGAAGACTATGGATATGTACTGAATCCAGCAAACATGATCAATAGAATGGTAAAATTACCAAGTAATAAAAACTGACAGTTCACAGAATAGGGAATCCAAATGACAAATACACCTAAAATATAATCAATTTTAACAGAGAAAGCAATCAAGGGAGCTGGGAGAGAAATATCCTTCCAGGCCACTCCCACAGTGACCCACCTTCCCTGATCAGGCTTCAGCTTCTAACATCACATTCAGCTCTAAACCTATTAGTGGACTAATCCACTGATAAGTATCACATCTCCTTTATTCAGTGAGCTCCCCAAAGCCCTGTCTATGAGCACATCAGACTTTTGGAGGATCATTTGCTATAAACCATAATAGTTTATATAAAGAGATTAAATTAATTATGAAAAAATTACCATTAAAATCCCAGGACAGCAAGACTTCATTGACGAATACTACAGAAGGTTTAAGGGAGGAATAACACTAATCATTTACTAATTATTTCAAAAGCAGAAGAAGGAACACTGTAACTCAATTCTAATTTTAGCTTTTTATTTTAAAGAGAAAAAAGCAAAAAAAAAAAAAAAAGAAAAGAAAAAAGAAACGGGGCTGGAGAGATAGCTCAGTGGAATAAGTTCTTGTCTGGCAGGTACAAGGTCCTGAGTTTGATCCTTGGTAACACCAGAAAAAAAAGCAAATACTAACAATAAGAACAAAAACAAACCAACATAAAACAATAAAAATCATACAGAATTTCAAAACAAGAATAGGAAATTAACAATGGCTGTTAGATTACATATTGTTACATCAAAATTGTTGCTCAGACTAAGAGAAATAAGTACACAAGATCAGACAATTAAACATTGTCTTCCTTTCCATAAACATTGAATTTCTTCCTTGTCCTTTGTATTTTTAAAATTTATTTTAAAATAAGTATTGAAATAATAGATAAGACATTAGAAACAATGCACATTTTATTTATTTATTTATTTATTTATTTATTTAATTTATTTATTTATTTATTCTGTATTTTAGGGAAGGGTCTACAGGGTGTTCAGGATCTCACCACTAGATGGGACTTGTAGTGATTCTCCTGTTTACAGCCTCCCAAGAGCTGGGATTACAGGCTGTGCCACCACACCCAAATGCTGTCTCAGTATGCCCTGGGACAGGGCCAGCACAGCAGGCCCCAGGGATTGAACCCCCATCTCCTGAGCCTGCTTACAGGTTCTTTCATCTGCTCAGCTATTTGGCTGGCTCCAGTGCACATTTTAAAATAAAAGAAAAAAACAAAATGAAAAGTATTCAATACTGGTTGTTATATTGTATATTACTGTCATCAATGTAGGTGCTCAGATTACAAATATTAGCACATAAAATTGGGCAAAGAAAAATTTTAATTATTGCCGGGCATGGTGGTGCAGGCCTGTAATCCCAGCACTCAGGAGGCTGAGGCAGGAGGATTGTTGTGAGTTCGAGACCAGCCTGAGCTACAAAGTGAGCTTAAGGCCAGCCTGAACTGCGTAGTGAGACCCTGTCTCAAAAAGACAAAAAAAAAAAAAAAAAAAATTAAGTATTAACTGCTACCTGCAAAAAGATGATAGTGGGGCCATAATATTAAGCTGAGCTGTAATGGCTATGGTCGACAACTTCTTTGAATAACTCACTATTGTTGTGGAATGCTGGACCATGTTGGATTGTGGTGTCAAGTTCAAGCATCTAAGTTAGTTGAATGACAATGGAGTGCCCACCTTTGACAGGTGTAGACAAAGGAAGGGGTATAGAAAGAAAAAAATCATGATGTGTGTGTATACACAGTACAGTTGGGATAGATAACGCTGTGCTTCTACATAATCCTATGAGAGGCAAGATCTGCACTAATGGGGGTTGAACAGGATATTATGTCGGCTTCTAGTACTACGGTCATCCACTAGGAAAATAATTATTGAATTTTTGATATAATTCAGGTATAAAAAATAAGATAAGTAAGCAGCGTCACTCTTAATTCACTGATAAGAGATATCTGCTAAAATAATATCTGTAAATATAATATCATGTATGCACCTTGTACAATATCAAAACATTATGAAAACAGTTTGCAATGTAATAATTTATCGAATCTGTCTTGTTAAGGTGTCTTGAAACTGTCTGATTGACATTTGTAGTTCAATAAAATAAAAAAAATAAAATAAATAAAAATAAAATAATCTTGGCTATCCTATGAATATACTTGCATGATTTTCTTTTCCATCCTTTTTTTTTCCTATCTTTTCTCCTTTCCCTCATCTCAATTTTTTTAAGCAGGTTTTTTTTTGAACCAGGGATTGAACTCAGGCCTTTACACTTGCCAGGGAGGCACTTATTCCACTGAGCCATCTCCCCCGCCCCTTATTTTTTGGGGGGGGGACTGAAAATATATTTTCATGAAAATATCTCACCAACTTTACTTTTGTTTTTTTGAGACAGAGTATCACTATGTAGTGTAGGCTTGCCTGAAGCTCACAGCAATCCTCTTGTCCCAGTCTCCTGAGTGCTGGGATGACAGGCCTGCACCACCATGCCCAGCTTCTGAACAAATTTAAATGTAATTTGTATTTTTAAAATACGAAGCTCTGTGGCATCAAGACTTGTTTCCCTCTCCTCAGGGTTTGTTTCAGGCAAGGTCTTACTTTGTTATTAGGCTGCTCTTGAGCTACATAGCCTGGGTTGGTCCTTGAACTTGTAATGATCCTTCTGGCTCAGCCCCCTGAGTCCACTTACCAATGTCCACAGGCTTCAGATGCCACTGCACTAATAACTCCCCGGCACTCTTGAGGCATGTGTTAGCCATGTTCTTTAATGTGGGAAGTCCTTGAGGCAGCTTCAGGGGCTGGATTTTTACGAGATGCTTAACCACTTTCTGTTTTGCATTTACTGAAGGGATGTTCTTATGAACTTGAGGAGTGTGTGCTTTTTCTAATCCAAGCATCTTGATTACATCTTTTCCCCAATATGGTTGTTGTATCGTACTTTTTATGCTGGTAGCAACATGCAGTTTATGAGAGTGCTGTGGATCCCCACCATACTTTTCATGATCTTCAGGTGAAGGCTGTAACACTTTATCTGGAATTCTTGATGTGGTAACTTTGTGATGAATCCAATCTGTACCCATGAGAGATTCCACGCATTTTGTCCGTCTTGTAGGCTGCCTGGGGTCCTGTGAACCACTGAACACAAAATCCCTGCCATAGTGTTGTAACTATTTGTCTTCAGAGGTTGTAAGAAGCAAACATAATCTACTGGTGAAATGCTCTGGAAATAGACAGGTTCTCTTCTCTGTCTCAGTGCATGCTAAATGTCCAGTCTGATTAAGCAGTTTTTTCCCCTTTATTATATCTATTGTACCTCTCTGATTTTATATACTCTTTCAGTTTCTTATACTAGGGAGACAATATGATCCTTACACATGGGGGTCTGATTTATTTCACTTATGAGTATGGTATTTACCTGCAACCATTTACCTATAAAAATCTTGGATTTATTTTTCTTTCTAGATGAGTAATACTCCATTGTATCAACATACCACATCTGTTTTATTCATTTCTTGACTGATGGGTACTTGGGCTGTTTCCAGTATCTAGCTATGTCAAATTGTGCTGCTATAAATATGTGTGCATGTATATCCCTGTGGTACAGGGGCTGGTGAGATGGCTCAGTGGAATAAGTGCTTGCCTGGCAAGCACAAGGGCCAGGGTTCAATCCCCGGTTCCACTAAAAAAAAAAAAAAAAAACACTTTTGGTGTGACGTTTCCTGTTCTTGTGTGACAATACCTACCCATAAGGGAAATAGTTGGGTTGAAAAGGACTTCTAATCCCATTTTCTGGACAATCTCCATCCACACTGATTTCCATAAATGTTGTACCCATCTACACTTCCACCAACAGTAGAGAAGAGTTCCTTTTCCCCCACTGCCTCTCCAACATTTGTTGTTGGTTGATTTCTTTCTGGGGTGAGATGGTATCTCACTGTTGTTTTTATTTGCATTTCAGGGATGGCTAGACATGTGGAGCATTTTTTCATATATTTATTCACTCCTTTAATTTCATCTGCTGAGAAGTGTGTGTTCATCTGGGATGTTCACTTCTGGGTTAGGTCTTTAAATTTTGGGGCCCTAACGGTTTTCAGTTCTTTACAAATTCTAGAGAGCAGCCCTTTGTCTAAGTGCTTGTTAGTTAAGATTTTTTCCAAATTTGTCGGTTGTCTTTTCACTTTGTTGGTAATTTCTTTTGACATGCAAATATTTCTCAATAAGAAGAGGACCCAGTTGTTAATTTTTTCAACTATTACCTATGTGATTTGATTTTTGTTCATGAACTCTTTGCCTACCCCTATGTCTTCAAGAGTTTCTCCTACTTTCTCTTCCAGGAGATTGTTTCTGTTTTAATGTTTAGATCTTTAATCCATTTTGACTTTAGCTTAGTGCATGGTGATAGACCTAGGTTAAGGTTTAGTTTTCAGCATGTAGAGAGCCGGTTTTTCCAGTGCCATCTGTTAAAGAGGCTATCTTTCTTCCAGTAAGCATGTTTGGCCCCTTTATTGAAGATCAGGTGGCTGAGTGGGTTCATAGAGGCTTCACTGTCTTCTAATTGATCCTCAGGTCTATTTCGTTGCTAGTACCATGTTGATTTTATCACAGTAGCTTTGTAGTATAATTTCAAGTCAGAAATTGTGATGCCGCCTGCCTTGTCTTTGTTGGCCATGATTGCCTTTGCTATTTTAGGTCTTTTCTGGGTCCAAATAAATTTTAGGAAAAATTTCTCTAGGTCTAGGAGGTGTGTTGGTGGTAATGTGATAGGGATTGCATTAAATCACTACAACAATTTTGGGAGCATGGCCATCTTCGCGATGTTGGTTCTTCCTATCCAGGAGCAAGGAATATCTTTCTATTTTCTGAAATCTTCTATGATTTATTTTTAAAGAGTACTGTAATTTTCTTTGAAAAGATCTTTGACTTCTTTAGTTAGATTAATTTCAAGGTATTTTGTTTTCCTCGGTGCTATTGTAAAAGGCAATGTTTCTCTAATTTCCCTCTCAGTGTGTTTGTTTTCTGTGTAGAGTAATGCTATTGACTTTTGGGTATTGGCTTTGTATCTTGCTATGCTACTGAATTTGTGTATCAGTTGTAGTAGCTTCTTGGTGGTGTTTCTTGGGTCTTCTAAGTAAAGTATCATGTCATCTGCAAATAATGATAATTTAACTTCTTCTTTACCTGTTTTCTGCTTTCCTTTTAATTACCTCTCTTGTCTAATGGCTCTAGCTAATGATTCCAGAACTATATTGAATAGGAGGGGTGATAGAAGACAACTGAGAGTAAAAGCATTCAGTTTTTCCCTGTGTAGAATTATATTAGCCTTTTGGTTGTCACAGACAGCTTTTATCAGTTTGAAGCAAAGGCCATCAGTTCTAATATTCTTTAGGAGTTTGAACATGAATGACTGTTACACTTTGTCAAAAGCCTTTTCTGCACCAATTGAGTTGATCATGTGGTTTTTAGATTTGTCTCCATTGATATAGTGTATTACATTTATGTATTTGCATATGTGGAACCATTCTTGCATCCTTGGGATGATTCCTACCTGGTCATGGTGCATAATCTTCTTGATGATTTACTGTATTCTATTTGCTAGGTATTTTAGGTCTTTTCTGGTTCAGAATGAATTTTAGGGATGTTTTGTCTAGATCTGTGAGGTATGTTAATGTTATTTTTGATAGGGACTGAATTAAATCTGTGTATCAATTTTGTGAGTATAACCATTTGCACAATGTTGCTTCTTCCTACCCAAAAGCCAGTAGAATCTTTCCATTTCTTGCAAACCATTTTGATCTCTTTTTATAGAGTATTGTAATTTTCATTGTATAAATCTTTGCTTTGTTTTTTTAATCCCTAAGTATGTCATTGTTTTGGATGCTATTGTGAAGTATAGTGCCTCTAGTTTCTTTCTCAGTGAGTTTGTTGTTTGGGTACATGGAACCTGTTGATTTTGGGGTGTTGACTTTGTATCCTGCCATGCTACTGACTTTGCTTATCAATTCTAGGAGTGTCTTGGTGGAGGTTTTTGGGTATTCCAAATAGAGTATCATGCCATTTGCAAATAATGACAGTTTAACTTCTTTTCTTTTGCTTGTTCAGGGGGCCTTCAGGGCAAATCTGTATGGCTTGAGGGTCTCGGGATGGAACCACAGCATTCTGATTACTTTGTTTTTGAAATCACTTAATTAACTGAGCTACTAGGCAGGCCCTGTACATCCTTTTTAAAAAAAAATAATTTTAGTTTGAAGAGTAAAACAGCAAGAAAAACAAAAGCAAAGACAGACACAGCAAAGGGTAACACAATAATTCACATGTTACAGATTTTCAAAACAATAATATCTGATCAACAGTTATTGATATATTATTCATTTTTATCATCAAAACTGTTGCTCAGATGAATAGATATATTTACGGAAGATGGGACATATAATTGAATATTACTACACATTTCCAAGAAATCTTAAATTTTTGTTCTTGTCTATGATTTTCTTTTGCTAGCTTTTTAAAAAAATCATTTTAAAGAGAGTATAAAAGAGGGGCCAGGGAGATAGCTCAGTGGAATAAGTGCTTCCTTGGCAAGCTCAAGGGCCTAAGTTCAATCCCCAGTTCTGCAAAAAAAAAAAAAAAAAAAAAAAAAGAGAGAGAGAGTATAATAATAATTGATATGATATTAGAAATGGTACACATTTAGAAGACCAAGATGACTGGTATTTCAAGCATGGTTTTAGTATTACACATTGCTGTCCTTATTGTAGTTGCTTAGTTCACAGACATCAACATATAGAATTAGTCACTGTTGGGGCCAGGCAGATGGCTCACTGGAATAAGTGCTTCCTTGGCAAGCACAAGTGCCTAAATTCAATCCCTGGTTCTGCCAAAACCAAAACTAACTAACAAAAAGAATTAGTCAGGGTGAGAATTCTACCCACTAAGTGCTATTTTCAAAAACCTGATGAAAATTCTTAGGGCTATTGCCTTATCCATCTTGTTTTTTTAATTTTTATTATTTTTTTGAAAAATAGTAATGAGGGAGTTCAAAACTGATTAATAGGACAGTTTCAATAATTAATGCATTAAATATTGTTGTCTTTGTTGTGGGTATTCATAGTAGAAGATGCAGACATGATATTCTGTCCAAACACTATTTTTTTTTTTAAAGTTGAAAAGATTTTGTTTGTTTGTTTCTTTTTTTTTTTTGTTGGCTGGATCAGGATGCCTTCAGGGCAGATCTGGTAAGACTTGAGAATCTGGGGATTGAACCACAGTAACTTGATTGCTTTGTTTAATCAGTCACTTAAACAACTGAGCTAATGGGCAGGCACCCCAAACGCTATTGGTGCTAATGTTTCAATTCATTGAATTAAGAGAAAGTAGCTGTATATCTATCCTAGCTACTTTGTATATACGGATACAAAATGGTCCTCCATTTGTATCCCCATTTTTGTTTAGTTTTACCAGAGATGGGTATCCCATTGCCATTAACATTGTAGGTGCATCTTGTATACATACAGGAACTGAAAACCTCATATAATAGTGATATATGTGTGCCTATGCTTATAAGACCACAATTTGCAGTAGCCAAATCTTGGAAATAACCAAACTGCCCATCACCTGAAGAATGGATAAAAAATAGGGTATTTTTGTATAATTGAGTATTATTCAGCTATTAAAAAAACTCTATGACTTTGTAGCTAAGTGGATGCAACTTGAAGCTATACTCATAAGTGAAATAAACTAGACCCATGTGGGTAAATATCGTATTGTCTCCCTAGTGTAAGAACTCAAAAAAAAAAAAAAGAAATAAAAACTGAAAGATGTAACAGACCCAGTTAAATGGAAAGAAACAGAACATAAGGATTAAACAACAAAGAGACAGAAAGGAGAAAAGTTAGATAATTTAACTTCTTTCTTTCTGATTCTTATTATTTCTCTGTCTCTCCTCTGAATGCTCTGGATAACTTTTTCCATAATTATACTGAATATGAGTGATGATAGCGGAAATCTTTAACTTGCACCTAATTTTAGAATAAAAGCTTTCACTTTTTTCCATTTAGAATGATGTTTGCTTTTGGTTTCTCATACTTGGCTTTTATCGGATTGGGGTAAACACCATATATATCAATTTTGTGTAGGGTTATTATCATGAACGAGTGTTGCCCTTTTTTCAAAGCTGTTTCTGAATCTCTTGAGATGATTATGTGATTTTTAATTTTTGCTTTGTTGGTATTGTGTATTACATTGATTGATTTGTGAATGATGAACCATTCTTGCATCCTAGGAATAAATCCATGTAGGATGCAGGAATTGGTCTGTATAATCTTCTTGATGATTTGCTGCATTCTATTTGCTAGCATTTTACTGAGGGTTTTTGCATCTGTGTTCATGAGGTAAATTGGCCTGTAGTTTTCTTTTTTGTTGGGTCTTTCTCAAGTTTTGGTATCACTATAATACTTGGCTTCAGATATTATTAGGGAAAATTGCCTCCATTTTAATTTTATTGAAGAGACAGGAGTATTTGGATTAAATCTTCAAACTAAATTCTGTGAGGTCAGTATTACCTCGGTACCAAAATCAAACAAACATATCACAAGAAAAGAAACTTTAGCTCAATATCCCTTATAAAACAGATATAAAAGTCCTCAGCGAAATAGTAGTGAATCTAATCCAGTACCATACAAAAAGGATCATATACTATGGCTACCTACTATTAATCTCCAAATAGAAGTTTGGAAAAATGAAAACCTCTGAGTGTAATTATTAACTGGATAAAGCAAAAAACTCCAAAAAGTCATTTCAGTAGTTACAGAGAAATATTTCTTATTTTGCACATCTGTAAGGATTGCTGATTGGTGGTCTACTTGTTACACCCGTTAGAACTGAATTAACATGATTCTGGGTGTGGGAGGGTCACTTGGGAATTGTTGCCAGCAGCAGATCAGGCAGAACTGGAGAAGCTGTTGAGAGGCTATTAGGGAAGTTGTTTGGAGAAGCTGTTGGAGCCTTTGGAAGCTGAAGGCTCTCTTGGCTATTCTGCTGGAGGACATTGTCATGCTGGCTTTCCTAATGAACTTGGCTGTTCTTGGTGGAGGAGGAGCTCAGGACCTTATTGTCAAGGAGAGTGGCTATTGTTCATTTTGGGGGAGCTTGCGTCCTCATCTTGAGCATTGCTTCCTTGCTTTGGAGGGGAAGATGGTGCACTGCTTGTCTTTGTGGAAAATCTTGTACCATTGGCTTACTTGATGGGAACTCAGTTTTCCTTATCACTGCAGGAGCTCAGCACCTCACTGTCACTGAAAATGGCTGTGGTACTTTTGGGGGAGCTCTGGTTCTTACCTTGAGCATTGCTTTCTGGTTCTAGAGCAGCCTCAGCCTATTAGCACAGATCCTTCATCACACTCGCATGGACTTTCTAGCTTCCACCAAGGATCTTTGGGCCTTTCCAGTGCCACATTGTTGTAGCTCTAGGACCCCAATTGGACTTATTGGTAAGAGCTCTAGCTTTTCAGCTGGACTCATGCAGGATATTATGATCCAGGCTCTGAGCTGGATTCTTTGATCTTTAGTGTGTCCACAGATTTCCTACACTCTCAGTATGATTTTGAGTGATTACAAAATAATATTATAAAATGTGTCCTTAAAAAGCTAGGATTTGAGATCCCATTTAAGGCAGCTATTCTGCTCCTGGGTATTTCTCCAGAAGAACTAAAAACCTCATGCCACAGTGATATATGTACACCCATATTTATAGCAGCACAATTTGTCATAGCTAAATTCTGGAAACAACCCATATGCCAACAAACTCAAGAATGGACAGAGAAGATGTGGTATGTTTACACAATGGAATATTATTCAGCTATAAAACAGGATAAATTTGAGACTTTTACCATAAATGGATGCAACTAGAGAACATACTCTTAAGTGAAATAAATCAGATACATGTGCAAGCATTGGATTGTCTCCTTGAGGGTTTTTTTGGTCTGTATTTTTAGGGCAGGGTCTACAGGGTGTTCAAGGTCTCACTAGTAGATTGAACTTATAGTTCAATCAGCCTGTTTACAACCTCCCAAGAGCTGGAATCACAGGCACATGTATACTGTCTCCTCACGTAAGAACCTGAAAGAGAACATGGAATCTGAAAGGTATAATAGTTACTGCGCAAAGGGAATGAACTTATTCAAAAGGATAGAGTTACTGAGTTGAGGAGAAAGACAGGAGAGGGAGTGTGGGAAAGAAATTTAAATATGTATGTAAGCAGGATGGTTTAGATAACTGTAATGTGCATTTCTGCTGGTCTATGGAAAGAAGCAGTTAATGCTTTAATTTGTTTCATCTCCATTTTTCAACTGTTTGCATTTTTCTCTTCTTAATCTCTTTCTTTTTTTGGCAGAGCCCGGGATTGAACTCAGGCCCTTGCACTTGCCAGGTAAGCACATATTCCACTGAGCCATCTCCCCAGGACTTCTTCTTAATTTCTTACACATTTCTTTCTTTCTTCTTCTTATTTCACATGCATATATCTGGTAATATGAATAACTTGTTGGAAGACAACACTGTATTACAACAAATGCTATGAATTTCATATTATTTTATTAAGTGAAATTCTGTATCACTAATTATTTGTTTTAATTCTAATGTATACTCTCTTTAAACAATAAAAGAAATATTTTAAAAAGCTGTGTCTTGTATTTTTCCTCTTGAAAACTCCCAAATCATGATGTCTTACATTTTTTATGAGTTCAAAGTAACACTCAAAAAATTATATATGGAATGACACTTTGTCAATCTGGCAAAGGACTTTTATTCTACCATGAATTTTGTAAGGACAAAATATTGAAATTTTTTTAAAATCCAAAGCAAAACATGAATGTCTCTCCTCATAACTCCTAGTCAAGATTGTCCTAGAAGTTCTAGTTAAGATAATTAAGTAAGAAAAATAAATAAAACATATTCATATTTTGAGGCAATAATAATAGTACTATCTGTTCACAAATCTGGTCTGTTGAGAATTCCAAAGAGTCTGCTAAAAATCTCCTAGAAAAACTAAATTAGCTTAGCAAGACTTTGGCTTAGATCATCATAAAAAATAATATATGTATGTATATATATATATATATATATATATATATATATATATATGTTATACAGTTATACAGAGAACAGAGAGTTCAAGATCTTTTAAAATGAGAAAAACAGATTCTTCAATAAATTGTAATGGAATAACTGACTACCCATATGCAAACATTTAATTTTGACTCAAGTCATAGATCATACATAAAACTGAACTCAAAATGATTCAAAACTTAAATGTAAGAGCTAAAGGCATAGAAAACTGCACAAGCTATGTGGATTTTTCTTTTTGTGTTTAGATGAGAAATACTTTTAGCTGTAATATCAAAATTACAAGCAACCAAATGAAAACAAAAGATATACTCCATGGAAATTATTGTGTGTCAGAAAGTATTGTTAAGAAAATGCTGGCAGTGCTTTGAGGAGATAGAAATGCTTCTCCCATGTTGTTGGGAGTGCAGACTGGTACAACCATTGTGAAAAATCAGTTTCTCAAAAAACAAAAAAACAGCTAGGATTAGAAGTCTTATCTGACCCAGCTACTCCCTTTTTGGGTCTTTACCCTAAGTAATTAAAAACATTATTCTACAGTTTATAGCAGCACAATTTGTCATAGTTAAATCTTGGGAAGAACCCAAATGCTCATCAACCAAGGCATGGATAAATAAGATGTGGTATTTTTATGCAGTGGAGTACTACTCTGCAATAAAGGATAAGCTCAAGGTTTTTATAGGTAAATGGATACAATTAGGGGACATACTCATAATTAAAATAAATCAGTCTTGCAAATATGATCATGACATTGTACACCCATCACACACACACACACACACACACACACACACACACACACACACACACACACACAACATAGCTAAGATAGGAGCCAGGGAGATGGCTCAGTAGAATAAGTGCTTGCCTGGCAAGCTCATGGGCCTGAGTTCAATCCCTTCTTCCGCAAAAAAAAAAAATAAATTAAAAAAAAAAACATAGCAAAGATAGTTACACTGCTAATTTCTTTTAGTAGATTGAAGGGAACAGTTTTTGCTTATATTGTTTAATCAATCTTGCATGCCTCTATCTGGTAATGTAAGCAACAACTTTGGAAATAACAATATGTAACATGTAACCATTGTTGATTTCCTGTTATCTTTTTTTTTTGAGGGGGTGAGCAGAGGATTGAACTCAGGCCCTTGCATTTGCCAGGCAAACACTTATTCTACTGAGCTATCTCCCTGGCCCGAATTTCCTGTTATCTTGTCTGAAGTTCTGTATCATTGTTTTTATTGGTTCTTTTCTCCTTAAAATAAAAAAGAAAACACATACTACAACTCACAAAACAAGAGCGAAATTTGTAAACTTTACATGTAATGAGACATTTGCCTCTATAATGTACAACAAATACCTTCATGCCATAATAAAAAGGCAGTACAGCTCTGGCATGATTCTGTTCTGCACATCTGATCTGTGGAGCAGCACTCATTCACTTCCATCTTCATTCTCGCTCACCTAAGTGCACTCCACCACTCCATGGAAAATGCAGTGGATACAGACATGAACCCCCTGAGGTCCCAGAACTATCTCCTGGGTTGTGAACTAAAGGCAGACAAAACTTACCACTTTAAGGTGAATAATGATGAGAATGGGCACCAGCTGTCATCAAGAGTGGTCAGTTTAGGGGCTGGTACAAAGGATGAAGTGCACATTGTTGAAGCAGAGGCTATGGATTATGAAGGCAGTCCAATTAAAGTAACACTGGCCACTTTGAAAAACTCTGTACGGCCAATGGTTTCCCTTGGGGGCTTTGAAATTACACCACCTGTTGTTTGCAGGTTGAAGTGTGGTTTAGGACCTGTGCATATCAACGAACAGCATTTAGTAGCTGTGGAAGAAGATGCAGAGTCCAAGGAGGAAGAGGAAGAAGAGTAAAACTTTTAAGTATATCTGGAAAATGATCTGCCCCTGGAGATGGTGCCAGAAAGATTCCACAGAAAAAAGTAAAACTAGCTGCTGATGCAGATGATGAGGACAATGAGGACTAGGTTGAGGATGATGATGATGATGATGATGACTATGATGAAGAAGCTGAAGAGAAAGCTCCAGCGAAGAAATCGGTATGAGATACTCCAGCCATAAATGCATCAAAATCAAACCAGAAGGGAAAAGACTCAAAACCATCAATACCAAGATCAAAAGGGCAGGGATCCTTTGAGAAACAGGAAAAGACTCCTAAAACACCGAAAGGACCTTGCTCTGTAGAAAACATTAAAGCAAAAATGCAAGCAAGTACAGAAAAAGGTGGTTCTCTTCCCAAAGTGGAGGCCAAATTCAACAATTATGTGAAGAATTGCTCCTGGAGGACTGACCAGGAGGCCGAGGAAGTGTCTTTAAGAAAACAGTTTAAAGAGTTAAAGTTTTCCATCTTCATTCATTTCTGTAACAGTTGCTATCTGGCTATCTTGTTTATAATGCAAAGTGAGAACATTCCTTGCCATGTTTGCTAAATGTTGTCCTGGTCCCATTGACAAGAATGTGTTGTCTGAAATGTCTGGTTACTTTTTGCTTGGTTTTAACTATGTATGGAATGTTATGATAAGATACAGTAGGAGTGGTGGTCCAACATGGAGATGGTAGGGAGAAAATATACATGTGAAATAAACTCAGTATTTTAATAAAGTAAAAAAAAAGTCAACGCAATTTAAAAAGAACAAAATGCTGAAATACACATTTCTTCAAAGAAGATATACATATGGTCAGAAAGATCATGAAGATGTTTATTATCATTAATCATTAAGGAGATTCAAATCAAAATCACAATATATAGCGTGTGCCCACCACCATAGCTAATTTTTTAACAGAAAATCAGTATTGGCCAGTATGTGGAAAAAATATGAAACTGGTCATTTGCTGGCAGTAATGTAAATTGTGCAACTGCTGCAAAAAGTTGGACTCTTCTTAAAAATGTTAAACATACACATTTCTTGTTATATAGGTCTTGCTTTATCTTGGTCTTAACCATCCAGCAGAAAAATATAAAAACAAGGTATAAATAGGAAAGCCATATTAATATGCTGAGCTATATAGGGCCCAAGTCAACAACTTCTGACATTGCCAGTCCTATGGATAACCCACTATTATTATGGGCTACTGGACTATATTGGATTATTTTGCTGAATTCACATACCTACAATATTTAAATGGCAATGCAATACTCATTTCTGACAAAACTAAACACAAAAAGGGGATACAAATGAAGGACCATTTTGTATCTGTATATACAAAATAGTTGGCATAGATATACAGCTACTTTTTCTTAATTCAATGGGAAGAAAGATTTGTACTAATAGTGTTTGAGCAGGATATCATGTGTATATCTTGCACTATGAATAACTACTATGAAGACAACAATATGCAATGTATTAATTATTGAAACTGTCCTATGAATCGGTTTTGAAACTGTCTTATTGCTATTTGTTTCTCAATAAAATAAAAAAGTTAAACATAAAGTTATATGGCCCAGCAATTCCATTCCTAGATTATAACCAATAGAAATAAAATCATATGTACACAAAACAATTTTGTATGGGAATGTTCATGGTAGCATTACTCACAAAAATCTGAAAGTGGAAGAAATGCAAATAGCCATCAACCAATGTATGAATATGCACAGTGTAAATATACAATATTTGTTCAGTGGAACATTGTTCAGCCATGAAAAGGAATAAATCACTGCTACCTATTACATAATTGCTACATAACTGCAACATGTAGACATCTTGAGAACATTTTGGCAAAGCAAAAGAAGCCAGAAAGCAGGTCTCACGTGATTTCTTTTCTATGAAATGGTCACAATAGGCAAACATAGATGCAGAAAGTTAGTTAGTAGTTGCCAGGGACTGGAAGTAGGGAAGAATGCAGAGTAACTGATAATAGGTATAGGATTTCTTTTGGGGGGGTGACAAAAATGTTCTTGAATAGTGGTGACTGAATTCTTTGATCTCAAATGGTGACATTTTTGGCGCAATAATTATATCTTGATAAAATATGCAATTAGTTAAACTTGACTAGATCTTGGTTGTCAAAATAAAACATTAAAAAAGACATTTCATGACATCTGGAGAAATCTGAACATGAAGAGGATGTTAAATGATAGAAAGATTAGGAAACTATGGTTAATTTATGTAGGTGTGTAAAGACACTACATGAAAATCAATTATACTTATGTAGAACTACGATGTCATTTGTAGATGGTTGCTGGAGTATTTGAGGTTTAAGAGTCATGAGAGTTAAAACTTGCATCAAAATGATACAGCAAAAACTGGAGCTAGAATGACAAAACAAACTTGAAAATTTTCAATAGCTTTTGAATCTAAGTGGTGACCACATTTTATGTACCTAAATTTTCTTTTTCTTTTTGTTTTTGTTCTTGTGTACTAGGAATCAAACTCAGGACCTCACACTTGCTAGGCAGGCACTGTACCACTGAGCTATATCCCCAGCTCCCTATATACCTAAATTTTGTAATTTAATGCTTTAAAATATTTGCAAAGGATGAGGAAATGTGTATGTTCATATAATTTAGTGAGACAAATTTGAAAAACCACATATGAGTATAGTTTTGCAGTAGTTATTAACAGCAAAAGGCAGGTGTTCATTATGACCTAGCAATTCTTAGTCTTATGTATGTAAGAGAAACATAGGCTCAATTCCACAAGGAGGTGCATACTTTGGCCTTTACTGAAGCACTGTGAACAGCAAAAGAACACTGGAAGCTATCTCAATCTCTATTAATGGAGGAAAATGACAGAAATTAAGATTATCCTTAATATACTATACTATTCTACAATTAAAAAAGTAGGTCTAAAGTGAGATCAGAATTTCTTCAGATAATGAGTAGAGAAAAAAGAGCAATCTGTAGCTACTTTCTGGTTGCTGACATAATACCCAATACCCACAACTTAAAGGGGGAGACATTTATTTTTGGCTTTTGTTTTTCATCCATACTGGCTAGCTCCAAGCCAGGAAGTACATGATGGAAGGGTCATGGACAAGCAGTAGAATGAAGGGAGGAGCCAGGGAGATCTAGCCTTCCAGGCCGTACTCCCAGTAGGTTGCCTGTATTACTCAGAGTCCAATTTCTCATGACCCTATAACCCTATCATCTACCAAACATGAGGATTTGGTGAGGGTCATTTTAGATCTAAACCACAGCATAGAATATGTGCTGCATAGCACACACACATAAACACACATGGGCACGCGAAATAACACTCTACATTTCTACACATGTGTGTATACATAGAGAACAATTCTTTAAATATACACATAAAAATGGATGGCATTGAGAACCTGAGGGGCGAGTTTACAGAAATTGAATGTGAAGAGACTGGTAGCAAATAGGTAGAATATAATGAAAGCAGGACTTGAGCAGACAAAGCTCAAGACATTGATGGAAAATGGATTATGTATTATTTTAAGAGTATTTTTAAAAGCTTAATAACAAATCTGTTGTTGTCAAAATCTGTTGTTTTTGTTTGATGTGCTGTAGCTTTACCATTAATCTACATTCCAACCTTCCAGGCCAGGGAGATGGCTCAGTGGAATAAGCACTTCCCTGGCAAGTGCAAGGGCCTGAGTTCAATCCCTGGTTCCACAAAAACAAACAAAAAAAAAACCAAACAAGCAATTACCAACCTTCCTTAAAATTTTATGAGACATGGTCTCATTAAGTCACTAAGTTGTGCAGGCTCGTCTCAAAATTATAGTCCTACTGCTTCAGCTTCCTGAGTAGCTAGGGTTACCAGCATGCACCATCTTGCCTAGCTGAAGCAGTTTTTTGAACAATAGTTTCTCTAATGTGGTGTAACAAGGGTTGCAGTAGCTGAGAGCCCAGAACTCTTTATTTACTTTATGTCCAAGATCTCTGGTCCTTGCAAATCTGCCTGACATTTGAACCCTTTATCGAGGCCCTCTGAATACAGGAACTGGCTTAGTGGCTTGATTACTAGAGAAAGGGATTTTTGTTCTTATATTCTGGTTCTCAAAACAAATACCCCATGCACTGATTTTTGTAAAGTAGACATATATATAATAGCAACCACGCAGGGGAGGAGATGAAGTATCTTAAAAGTTACTCATATTCCTGTGGCCTAAATGAAACTAGGGGCACATCAAAATTATTGTTGAAATTATACAATGTAGCAGCAAATGCGCTGGGAAACTTGGTTAAAGAATGGGAGCAAAATGGAAGAAGAAATGAAAGATAAAGAAAGGAATAGGAGGCAGAGGGACATGGATGAGATAAAGGTAGCAATATATGCCTGATCCAATCCTGAATTGTTTTTTACAGAGGAGGAAACTCATGCAGGCTTGAGTCATCTTAGAATTTCCTTCCAGCTTTTTCATTCTGCTTAGAGTCGGCTCAGGTTCTGAAGGGTGATGCCTGTTCACTGGCCCAGGTAGGGTTGCTTTAAGCTGAGAAGTGGCTTTGTATCTTTAATCAGCACTGATGGCTGGGGAGATACCTCAGTAGAATAAGCACTTGCCTGGCAAGCACAAGATTCTGAGTTCAATTCCAGGTACTGAATAACAACAACAACAACAAAAAAAACAAAAAAAAAAAAAAAAAAAACAGAAACAAACAACAACAACAACAACAAAAAACAAAAACAAAACAGTACAATAATCAGCACTGATGGTTGATAGGGAACTTTAGTCTGGTCACAGATTAGCTTATTGCGATAGTTAATTGCTTTAAATGGATTAAAATGCCTGTTAGATTAGTGGAGAACTGTTTGCACTATATCTGGATGATTGATTTATAAACCACAAACTGTAGAAGGAAGATCCACTCTGGATGTGTGTAACACCAACCAAAAGGCTTGTAGCCTAGAAGGAACAAAAAGGGAATGAAGAAGGTAGTTTGCCCTTCTGCTTCTGAAGAAGAGCTCTGATCTCTTTCAATTCATCTGCAGCTCCTTCAGTCTTTCATTGAACACCCTTCTGCTTTCTCACATGGACTTGCACTGAATTTGGCAGTAACCTCCAAGCATTTAACTTGCACTGGATCCTCTGGCTTCCCAGAAGAGTTTCCTTGGCATTCTTCCACCACTGATTCCACAAGCAGCCATTGTAAACCTACTTTGTTCTTCTAATGAATCCTAGCTGATACACTCTTGCTACATAAAGAGCAAGTACGGTCTTGCTCCAGTTATTAATTACTGAATGGCTTAATTTGTTTGCAAAGGTTACAGATTTTTGTTGTTTGGATTTTAGGTCAAACTATTTAGAAGGTCATTCACATTGTTGGAAATGGTATTATGAGTATTGTTTTCTGATTTTCTCTAATGTTGAAGAGTTGGTGTGGAATCCATATGTGGGACTGACAGACTATATCCTAAGCCAGTAGTAGCAACCTAGGACATGCATACTACAGCAGGCTGTTTATGTCAACTGAAAACTCTAGGTTTATTATCATTACCCTAGGTGGACTTGAATATGGTCATAGTTTGTCTCATTTGCAAGGATCAATACTGGCTTATGTGGAACTCACCTGTTAAGTCATTTTCTCCTCTTAGGGCAGTATGTACTGACCAGATCATGGGTTTTTCAGGCTATGGGGTACTACAGAGTGGCAGATAATGTCAACAAATGAAGAAGGGGTGTTGTTAAAGTTTGCCACAAGGTATGCACAAATCAATAATATCTGCAGGGCTGCCTTATGAAGGGTCCTCTTGAGAAACCTCTACTCAGTGGCTGCCTCAAGACAAAGAATATATGTAAGTATGAGAAGTAGTGGTATGGACCAGTGGTTGGTGCACGATGGATACCAAGTGTGGAAGTCCTTCTTGATTAGACATATATTAGCCTAATGGCATATTCATAAGGTAATAGGTTCTAGAGAGGTGAACAATTTTTGGTGCAGTGGTTATAGAGGGGATAATATGCAAAATATTTAACAACATATTCTGCATGAGCACTGACTCATCATTAGAAATCCTGGAACACAATGTTGTACCAGGTATTATGCCTTCAGTTCTTATATTATAAGGAGGTTTATGCATCCTTTTTTTGTAAGTTGGTCCAACTTTATTGTAATCTGTTACAAAAGGCAATTTAAATAAGACTAGTATCCTTGGTCTTAATAACTTTAAAAATTTGAGTTATATCTCACTATAGAAGAATATAAATTACATTAGTTCAAATCACAAAATAAAAAACAAATGGTTACAGATGAATAGCATATGTATCATCACTAAATATTTGTAAATGGTTTATGCCTATTTCAAAACTGTTAACAGCTTTTTAAAAGACTCCAATAAGCACTTTGGAATTGAATGAGAAAACCTCCCTTCATTCTGACATGAGGGACATTCACAGCAGAATCCTGTGGCAGCTGCCTTCTCATGCTCCTGGGCGTTAGAAGATACTCTGCCATGAGATGAAAACATTTTGCATTTTTGCTAACCAAGATAAATTATGTTCACATATAAGAAATCATCTCTTGCTTTACAAATGCAAAAGAAATTCTTTGAGTATCTATTAAAACTTTCTCTTTTTTAGCTTTAGGCAAAACATTACATCTTCTGAAAACTGTATTTAGCAGAACTCAAGTCCTGTGCCAAATTTCCTGGAAGTGGAGCCCGAAGTGGAGAGGTCCTCTGAGACCTCAGGTTTTTGTTCTAAATATTTAGAAAGGTCAAATTTGTCCTTCAGAGGTTAGAATTCAAATCAGAAAACACATGCAGTAGTCAGACACCTCCTCCTAATTTACAGTAAAACCATATAGCATAGCAAGACTCCCACTTTATTTTAAAGAATTTTACATCATATAAAATTCAAATAAAAAAAAGGGTTAGGGACTTAACTCAGTGGCACAGCACCTGCCCGGCAAGCATGAGGTTGTGAATTTGATTTCCAGTACCAAAAAAGAAAAATCATTCCAAGTCCTACTGTAGATCATGAGCCTCCTTAGACTCAAGCAACAACAAATGAGTTTTTATATTTTTCTGGTCGTCCTAGAAGTATTTTTGGCTGACAAATTTAATTGAATCACATCACAGTCTATACCTGCTGCTGAGGAACACATTTGTTTTTGCTCAAGCACTAAACCCTTTTGCCAGCCACAAGGAACCTACTTTTTGATCTGGTAACAGAAAATGGTTCTGGTGACTCTTTCAGCCATCCAAGGAGGGCATCTCTGCACTGACAAGGCTCTCGCCTCTCACTGCTTCTGTGCCAGTTTGCCATAGTCTCCTCTTCCAGCATTTTAGTCCTGCGGATATTCATCTCGAACCTGGCCTCCAGAGTGCCCTTGGCTATACTGCCGGCCCTCCTCGAAGCTGGAGTCCCAGTCTGTGCAGATGAGCCTGTTGTCCAGGGGAGTCTCGTTGATGAAATGCATGGCATTTTCTGCATCAGGTCTTGAATAGTATTCCACAAAGCAGAAGCCACATGCTGTTTTCTTCATTTTATCCAAACCCATAATTATCTTTTTTATGTCACCACTTTTGCTAAAGAGTTCATAAATTTGTTCCTCAGTTGTATAAAACGAGAGATTTCCAACATACAATATACAGTTTTTCGTCAGTAATTTTTCTTGTTCTTCATTGTCACCCCGAAAGTGCTGGTCCCGGTACTGGCTCAGTTCCACGTAAGAGTCGCTGTGCAGTGCCTTCAAGAGGCTACCTGACATGATGCTAAGAGGTACAAGACTGAGGTTCATGGATATTTAGGGAGGATATAGAGCAAATGGGTTGATGTTGGATGCAGTGGGAGAGTATTCAGGGCTATGACTCTTCGTAATTAGGTAGAGAAGTATTTTGGTGTTTTAAGATTTGATGTGGCCATACCAGTGTACTCTGGATAATGTTCCTGGCTGTAGGATTACTTCACGAGGCTAGAGTTGACTAATCTTGTGAGGAATGTAGGATAGTATCAGATGGCTTGCTCACAGCGTGTGGAGAAACAAAGAGGGCAAGGCACACCAAGGCGTTTTGAAACTTTAATCCTTGAAAAGACTTTGATGTTCATCCTCCTTTCTGCAATTCAAATGGAAATAACTCCGAACCATACAACAGATGCAAAAAAATAAGAGATGACTAACCTCTGATTTTAGTCATTATGATTACACTTTTTAAATGTCGTATTTCAAATTCCTTACAGAATTACTTTTTGGGCACCTTTGTATTGCTATGGTTAATTACGGTTTAACCGTTCTTCAGGGTCATGGAGTACTGAATACGGACTCTCAACAGTGGCTACACTGCTCCCATGGTAATATATAGACATTGGACTGGGAGAGGGCTGCCTTTCTTTGGGCAATATCATGGTATAAGCCCTTGTGAAAATGAGAGCTGCTGAGATCATCCTCACAAGACAATATCAATCAATCACAGTCTTTACTCTGTCCCATGAACAATGGCAGTTGATGGCTAGGAATGATCTAATGATTTGCCCCGTGGTAGCACCATAATGGGTTTGGTAAGAGCAGCATCACCACATTGTAAAGTTCAGTAAGAGCTCCCCTCTTAAGAAGAGTGGCCTCACAAAGTAATCAGAAGCAATGATGGCTGGGTAACAAGCAAGGCTGTATGTTAGGATATAGCATCTCGTAAAAGCAAGGGCTATCTTTGGTGCCTGGAACATAGGTATGTGCAAGGAGAGGTATCCTGATGTACACACTGTGGAGATGTGGACCTTAGCTTAAACACTGCTATCAGGAATTATCCCATTCCATAGATGAGAGCTATGAAAGCCTGTGTAAGGACACAGGTAAATGGTCTGGGGTGGATTAGGGCTTCCTAATGGTATGGTACATTCTGGAGGATCCCATATAGACGAGCTACTGTATTGGATGGTGCCTGATGTGGAAGTTTCAGTCTCGAAAAGATGTTGCCTGATGCTGTGCAGTGATGTCAAAAGTTTCTGGGCCTGTAATGGATCTTTCAGCAACTATAGCATGTAAGGCACTAGTACTCCAGAAAGATTGCACGTTGCTGACTGTTAATACCTACACCTTCCTATCATTCAGTGTCTGTGCAAAGAAATAAACAGGACAGGTCTGAATCCATTCCTAAAATCATTGGCTTACTTAGCCTTCAATCTTCCTGTCTGCACTGGCAGACACTACTGGTTCAAAACAGAAAACATTGGGATTATCCAGCTTTAGGAACTGTTGTGGCCTCAAATCTGTCATTCACTCCTGAGCCAGTGATGAAACTTATTCCTTTATAGTTTTTTTTTAATTTTTATTTTATTTATTTTTATTTTATTGAAGTACGAATATCAATCAAACAGTTTCAACACACCCTAACAAGACTGATTCGATAAATTAATATATTGAGAATTGTTTTCATAATGTTTTGGTATCGTACAAGGTGTATACATCATATTATATTTGCAGATATTACTTTAGCAGATGTCTCTTATCAGTAAATTAAGAGTGTAGCTGCTTACTTATCTTATTTTTTATACCTGAATTATATCAAAAATTCAATAATTATTTTCCTAGTGGATGACCATAGTACTAGAAGCTGACATAATATCCTGTCCAACCACCATGAGTGCAGATCTTGCCTCTCATAGGATTATGTAGAAGCACAGCATTATCTATCCCAACTGTACTGTGTATACACACACATCATGATTTTTCTTTCTATACCCCTTCCTTTGTCTACACCTGTCAAAGGTGGGCACTCATTCAACTAACTTAGGTGCTTGAACTCGACACCACAATCCAACACAGTCTAGCATTCCACAACAATAGTCAGTTATTCAAAGAAGTTGTCTACCATAGCCATTTATAGCTCAGCTTAATATTATGGCCCCGTGATGTATACTTCATTTTTATACTTTTCTGCTGGAGGGTTAGGACCTAGATAGATCAAGACTTATATACCAACACATGAACTTTATATTTCTTATATGGTCAGTGAAGTCCTCTCTGGGTTTATCTTGTAGTCCTGTACATTATTCTGTAGATCCTTGTCATCCATGTGGATGAGGGCCAGGGAGATGGCTCAGTAGGATAAGCGCTTCCCTGGCAGGCGCAAGGGCCTGAGTTCAATCCCCAGTTCCACCAAAAAAAAAAAAAAAAGTAATTGGCCTCTTTTTTTTTTGTCTTTTTTTTGAGACAGGGTCTCACTATGCAGTTTAGGTGGGCCTTAAGCTCACTTTGTAGCTCAGGCTGGTCTTGAACTCACAACAATCCTCCTGCCTCAGCCTCCCGAGTGCTGGGATTACAGGCATGCGCCACCATGCCCGGCTTGGCCTCCTTTACAGTTGACAAGCTGTACTAGTTCGCTTTCCTGTCACTGGAACAAAATGCCCGATACCCACAACTTAAAAGGAACAACTTGACTGGACTCACACTTTAGGGGGAATTCAGTGCATGTGCAGGTGTCTCCAAGTCAGAAGTAGTATGGTAGAAAATGAGGTTAAGGAAAGTTGCTCATTTTATGAACACCAGGAAGCAAAGCATGAAGAGAGGACTTGGGAGAGAGACATACTATCCAAAGGCACACAGTCACTAGAATTTTTTTTTTTTTTTTTGGTGGAACCCGGGATTGAACTCTGGCCCTTGCGCTTGCCAGGCAAGTGCTTATTCTACTGAGCCATCTCCCCAGCCCCCAGTCACTAAATCTTAACAGCACATTTAGCTGTGTAGACTTATCAATAGGCCAATCCACTGATGAGGGCAGTGCCTTCATGACCCAAGCAGATGAGATTTTGGGGGAACATTCTAGATCTAAACCATAAAATAAGCACAACTCACTCCATGCACAATACCTAAGACTACTTTGCTCTATATTCTATTGTCTCATTCTGGATAAAAATACATAAAAATGTCATGACTTAGATATCCTTGATCTTAGTTATTCAGGGGTTTTGTCATATATTTTGAAAAATATATGTAAATATAATTGTGCATATAAGATACCTGTGAGGAAATTTGCATGTGTATATTTATATTTTAAAAAATTCCACAGTCAAAGTTACCTGTCTCCATAGTTTAATAATAAATATAGTATATTTGTAACCCCAGCACTCTGAGAGGCTGAGGCAAAAGGATCATAGGTTCAAATAGAGCCAGGGCAACTTGGCAACTTGGCAAATTAGTAAGACTCTATTTCAAAATTTAAAAATAAAATAAAATAAAGGACTGGAGGTGTATCTCAATGCAGCAGCCCTTGGTTCAGTCACAAGTAGTGAAAAAAAAAAAAACCTAACCAACAATCAAAACCAAAAAATCAAGGTAGGAGAGACACCTTAGTAGTATAACCATTTGCTTGACAAGTGCAGGCTCCTGAGTTCAATCTCCAGCACCAAAAAAAAAATCACAGTACACTACAACACCATAAATTTTCTTTCTGTGGGAATGTAGACTTGTGCAACCATTAAGAAAATCAGTGTGGAGACTCCTCAAAAAACTAGGACTGTAAATCCCATCCAATACAGCTATTCCCCTTCTGGGTATTTTCCCAAATGAACTGAAAACATTATATCATAGTGATATATGTGCACTAATGTTTATAGCAGCACAATTTATGATTGCCAAATCTTGGAAATGTCCAAAATGTCCATCACTTGAGGAATGGATGAAAAAGATGTGCTATTTCCTTACAATGGAGTACTACTTAGCCATAAAGAAAGACAAACTTGAATCCTTTATAGGTTACTCAATGCAACTAGAGCCTATACTGGTAAGTGACATAAATCAGACCCACATGGGTAAATATCATATTGTCTCCCTAGTGTAAGAACCTAAAAGAATAAATAAAAGATGGAAAGTATAACATAGTAAAATGGAAAGAACCTGAACTTAAGGATTAAACAAAGAAGATGAGAAAAGGAGAAAAAATAGGAAAAAATGAAGGAAGGAAAAACATGTAAGTATATATATAGGATGGCTAAGATGATCGTACTCATAATTTCTGTCAGTTTTTTTTAAAAAAATAGCAGTTAGCCGGGCGTGGTGGCGCATGCTTGTAATCCCAGCACTCGGGAGGCTGAGGCAGGAGGATTGTTGTGAGTTCGAGACCAGCCTGAGCTACAAAGTGAGCTTAAAGCCAGCCTGAACTGCATAGTGAGACCCTGTCTCAAAAAGACAAAAAAAAAAAAAAAAAATAGCAGTTAATGTGTAGAAATTTCACCTTGACTAACCTCTGTATGCTACTATCTGTGATTTGAGCAATGACATCAAGAACAGCAATGTGTAATACAAAACCTGTGACTGAATGCCTCTCACCTTATTCTTGACGTGTGTACTGTTTCTAATGTCTTATCAGTTATATTCTCCTTAAAATAAATTAAAATAAGAAAGAGAAAAAACTTAAGATTTCTTGAAAGCAAGGGTCGATATTCCATTATTTCCCCAATCTTTAATAACTATATCTGTTAATCTGAGCAACAGATTTGATAATAAAAATAGACAATTTAACAGCCATTGTTAATTAGCTATTCCTGTTTTAAAAATCTGTAACATATGCAATGTTGTATGTTACCCTATTTCTGTCTTTTTTCTATCTGCATTTACTTTTTAAAATAAAATAAAATCAAATAAATTATTTTAAAAATTTCCTCTTATACTTTTATTTTATTTTTTTAATTTATTTTTTACTTTATTGAAGTACAAATATCAATCAGACAGTTTTAAGACACCTTAACAAGACATATTTGATAAATTAATACATTGCAAACTGTTTTCATACTGTTTTGGTATCGTACAAGGTGCATACATGATATTATACTTACAGACATTATTATAGCAGATGTCACTTATCAGTAAATTAAGAGTGTAGCTGCTTACTTATCTTATTTTTTATACCTGAATTATATCAAAAATTCAATAATTATTTTCCTAGTGGATGACCATAGTACTAGAAGCTGATATAATATCCTGTCCAACCACCATTAGTGCAGATCTTGCCTCTCAGAGGATTATGTAGAAGCACAGCATTATCTATCCCAACTGTACTGTCCATACACACACATCATGATTTTTCCTTTCTACACCCCTTCCTTTGTCTACACCTGTCAAAGGTGGGCACTCCATTGTCATTCAACTAACTTAGGTGCTTGAACTCGACACCACAATCCAACACAGTCCAGCATTCTACAACGATAGTGAGTTGTTCAAAGAAGTTGTCGACCATAGCCATTTACAGCTCAGCTTAATATTATGGCCCCGTGATGCATACATCATTTTTATACTTTTCTGCTGGATGGTTAAGACAGAGATAAAGCAAGACCTCTATAACAAAAAATATAGCATTTGTATCTGATGAGTTCAGTCATGTCCTCTGAGGGTTTATTTTGTAATCCTATTCCTCACTCTGTAGATCTTTTGTCTGTGTCATCTATGTGGATGAGTCACGGCCAATGTTTGACCAGTTTGCTCTCTCTGAGAGCTTGGAGAAAGTTTTCTCTCCATATGACTCTCCCCAGGCACACTATAGAACAAGGAGATTATGGAGCCACAAAGGAAAGAGATTGAAGTCCTCTTACACTTTTATGATCTAGATAAAAGAGTGTGCCAATGTTAGGTCCCTTCTTCCATGCAATATGTAAAAACTTTAACAAAATCTGCCTGTTCACTGCCATTCTATCAGCTTTAAAACTTTCTAAAATCATCACTTACATAAAAGTCAAATGTGTGCAATTTTTATAGCCCATTGGTAATGGTTTTGGCTTTGAGGTTGCAGAATCTTGATTCAATTCTTGTCTGTATGATTTGGTAGCTAGAGGACCCAGGAAAATGTAGTCATTAATCTGAGCCTAGACTTTATCATTTATATACTATTAATAATGGTAAATGCACCTACCTGTTAAGTGTAAATTGTTGGGAGTACTGAATTCAGTTGTGAGTAATGTACCTCAGATACTTAAGACAGGGGCACAGAATAAGCACTTAGCAAAAGTTAGCCATAATTAAAAGTACAATGAAGTAGAGAACCTAATAGATGAAATCTCACCATCATTCCATTTCCATGAAAAGAGATTTCAGCTCCAAAAATATTTTTGAGCACTCTCTGGTTAGCATTTCAGTGTTTGTTCTAATTTGAAAAATAAATAAATAAATAAATAATAATTCATTTGCTTGTGTTTCTGACTTACGGGCTTTTCATGTCTTCTGATCCTGGCCTGTTTCTTCAGTTCTTGCTCATGTTAACGTTACACTAATGTCATTACTTAGCAGTTTCTAGTAATGGTAGAAGAAGCTGAGGGTGGAGCTGTGAATACATGACTGGAATTTGTGAATTAAATTGCTTAAGAAGTCAGCTCAGGCAGGGCCAGAGTTACAAAGCAGGTGGCTCCTGATTCAGTGTTTCATGGGTCTGTTTTCCAGGCTTTTTGGCTTCTTATTTCACAATGACCTAGGGGGTGCTAAGAATGGATTCACCTTCCATGTGTGTCTTTGGAGCATCACTTCGCTCTGAACTATAGAGTTCTAGTTTAGGGTCAGTTTGAGCTCTGGTCTCCCAATAAGAGTATCTTTGTCTAATATTTAAAACGGTTCCTGGTGACAGGCTGAGACATTCCTAATCACTTCACTTGCAAGTGAATCATCACTTTTCATTGCCCAGTATAGTTCTTTTGCTTGACTGAGATCACATCAGTAAGAAAACAATAGTGAGAGGAAGAAGGGGAGCTTATCCTGATTACTGGCTCAGGGGCAAAAGCATCTAGAATGTTCAAAATGGAAGACTAAGCCCAGGACAAAATGAAAAAAAGGAGCAAATGAGCATAAGATCATCTCAAAAAGTAATATCCATGGCGTTTTGGCTTTTTGCTTGGACTTTTCCACAAAATTAAATTCTTCTAGCTAAAGTTAGGAAAGTATTCTACTAAACAGGCTGAGTTTATCAATATTATTTTGGTATTTATATTCAAATCTCTTTCATTCACTTTATATCCAATAAATTTTATTTGTCCATCTACCATTCTAGGCCCTGAGGATACAGAAGTAAGCACATCAGATAAAGTAACTGCTCTGGAAGTGCATATTCTTTCTTTTTTATGATGGAAGTTAAAACCTTTACTGGAATTCAAATTCAGACTAGCCTTTCTTGTTCAGAAGCTAACAGTCCATTTCTGAAGGGCTTTTGGCTCCTATTGGTCCAAGATGAAGCCGGCTAGAAGGAAGCTTTACTTCCTAACAAAGAGGGTGGGAAGAATAGCAGTTTGAAAATGTTGCTAATAGCACCTTCTGAACTGAACATCCAAACCTATAGGTCTGTGGGCTTCAGCACAGTTCTGCTATTAACTCAAATGAGCTGCTTCATCTGAACAAGCTGCAGGTTGGCAGTGAGTAAAAATTATAACAGGAGTACTTCAACTGACAACGTTAGGGAGGAAGTCAGCTTTATAAAATATTTTCATCTCTGGGACAAATTGACGATGTGGTTGCAAGTGTTCAAAGGTTCAGAATGTGGAACATATTGGGAGAGAAAGCCTGGAGTGATGGCTTTACAAGACTCCTCTCCAAAATACTGCAAAACCATTCAGAGGCTTTATGGTTTATCTCAATATTTGAGTAATGAGAGGAGGGTCCTGGCCAAGAGGATCATAGTGCTTCCTGATGGCCCAGGCTCAGGGTCCTCTGCCTGAAAAGAATCCAGAGTGGTTCCAGAGAGTGAGGGAGAAAGGCTGGAAAAATTGGAGATCACTCTAATCTACATGTTCAAGTTTTATTTCCTGGGAACTAAGATATTTAATAAATAGATTCCCTGAAATAAAGCTTTCCTATATCCTTCAGTTTATGTATATTCCTCAAGTAATCCTTTCCCTATTGCTTTGAATTCTGATTTCTGTGCAGATGTTATCCGCAGTTTTTTCCCTCTCATTCCACTATTTGGATCCTTCATTCTGACTTCTAGACCTATATCAAAGTAGATACTTAGATACTTTATGAGTAAAAATTAGCATGTCACAGTCTCCAGGAATTATTCTTTCAAACTTTGTTTTAATTTAATGGCAAAATCCTATGGAAAACCTACTACTATTATGGGCTACTGGACTATATTGGAATATTTTGCTGAATTCACACACCTATAATATTTAAATGACAATGGAATACCCACCTCTGACACAACTAAACAAAGGAAAGTGATTCAAATGGTGGCCCATTTTTTTATATGTATATACAAAATAGGATAGCTATACAGCTACTTTCTTTCATTTCAGTGAGAAGAAAAATTTGTACTAATAGTGTTTGTGGACAGGATATCAAGTTTGCATCTTGTACTATGAATAATCACTAAGAAGGAAACAATATGCAATGTATTAATTATTGAAACTGTCCTACTAATCGGTTTTGAAACTGTCTCATTGCTATTTGCTTCTCAATAAAATTATTAAAATTATTTAATGGCAAAGAAATTATGGCATCCTTGCTCCTCTCTTCCTTTCACTTCCACAACATTCAATCATCAAGATCTACTGAGCTACAATTTCTTTGTTTCTTTCTCTTTTGTTGACTAATCAATAGACAAGTACTTATTCCTTTATTGATTTGTGGTACCAGTTTTGATAATTTGTAATAGAAATACTGACTTACAGTCTTCCATTGCTCTTGGTATAAACACCTTCAAATGAAATCTGGGCAAGATTAGACTCATGTTCCTTTTTTCCTTCATTTCTCTTCTGCCTGTTACCAGTTTAATTAAAGTTTATTGCCCATATTCCTTCAGTAAATATTCTGCTGCCAATTTAGTTATTCAGCATTCATCCAGTTGCATATTTAATGCATGTCTACTACATGCAAGGCACTGTTCCATCCATGGGGGATACAATAGCAAATCCTGTTCTAATGAAACTGAGTTTCTAGATGTGCATGTGGGAGGGTGGAGAGCAAGATGACTTGATGAGATCAATACTATGAAATTAAACAGACTTGCGTGTTAGAAAGGAAACATAAGGTAAGATATTACTTTAGGTGGTCAAAAAAAGCTTTTATAAAGTGGTCACATTTCTGTAGACCCTTAAATGACAAGAAGCTTGTTGCATATAAAGATTTAGGGGAAACATTCCAGGAACAGAAAAGACAGGGAGTCTAAGATATAGCAAATACAGTGGTATGTAGTGCAAGATGAGGTTGATTTGCACAGAGCCCTTGCAAACCATCAGGAGTTTGTATTTTAAGTGCAACTGCAAGCTATGGTATAGTTCTAAAAAGGAGAGTCATATTCCATGATTTACATTAAAAAAAAAACTCATTCTGAAGTCTCTATAATGAATCCATTGCAAGCCTTACAGTTAGCAGCAATGACTACTTTCTAATTAAGAAAGTATTGCAACAGTGTACGTAAGAGTTATTTGTGATTTGGATGAGTGAGAACAGTAGATGTGGAGACTGTAGATGGAATTTTCATAGGTTGGGGAGGGAGTAGCAAAACAAAGTATTAGTAAGTGGATAAATAAGGTGCATTGGGTGAAGGAAAGACCACAAACAAGGCTTAGGTTTTTGGCTTGAATAAACAGTACAAGGGGATGCCTGATAGTAAGAACAGTTTTGATGCAGACATGGATATGCAGATTAAGAGGATGTGTTTGATCATGACATATTTGAGATAGTATCATACCTATAAGTGGAGATGTTATGTACCTAGTAAGATATGAGTCTGAAGTTTAGTGGAGAGTTGAGATTGAAAACAAAAACACATTACTGTCAAGTAGACAATTCTCAAAACAATAGAGGTGGAAAAGAATTGATTTAAGAGTCAGAATCGACAAAGGAAAGTGGAGAATCTGAAAGGAACTGTGTGGGTGTGCCACTATTTAGAAGTCAGGCATATAAGAAATAGTGGTGAGGGGCTGGAGAGATAACTCAGTAGAATAAGCAATTGGCTGGCAAGTGTGAGGGCCTGAGTTCAATTCCTGGTTCATCAAGAAAAAAATATAGTAGTGATTCACATATATAATCCCAGCCTACTGGGAAACTGGGGTAGGAGGATCATTAAGATCAAACCCAGCTTGGGAAATTTAGCTACTTAGCAAGACCACCTCTCAAAGTAAAAACAAAATATAAAAAGGACTGCGCATATAGCTCAATATGGAGGTAATGGCTTCAAACTCTAGTACCACAAGGAGGGAAGGAAGGAAAAAAGGAAGGAAAAGGGAGACTGAAAAGGAAAAGGTAGAGGCATACGAGAAAAACTAGTGGAATATGGAGCTGTGAAAATTAAAGGAAGAGAATGCTGCAGAAAAGGGGTGAAGAAATACATGTCCACTGGATGTGACCCTGGAAGTCATTGATGACAGTGATAAGACCAGTGAGTATAATACATCGTGTGTGGAAGCTTGTCTAGAGAAAGGTGAGGGGAAAAAGGTAAGCAAGCAAGTGAAGTCAATTAGAATAGACTATTTTGTCCCAGAAGGCACAATATTAGAGCAATAGGGAAACAGAGAAAACTGAATTAGCGTATAGAATCAGAAAAGGTTTTCATTTGTGTGGTTGTTTTCTGAAGGCAGAAAGTTGCTATCATATCTTAAAAGAATGGTCACGTAGAAGAGAAAGATACCAGTGTAAGAGAAAAATCCTTTAGGTGGCCAGAGAAGATAAAATTTCCTATACCCTGCTGTCAGAGTGTCTTTTGAAATGAAATTTGGACAATGCTATTCCTCTGCTCAAAAATTCCCTGCTGCACTCCACTGCCTAATAAATAAGCCCAACCTTGTTGCCTAGCATTCAAGCACAGCTCTGAGCAAATGTTCTAGCTTATTAGCCCTCATCTGTGTATATCCTAGATGGAAGGCCAAGCCAAAGTACTCACTGATACCTTCAGACCCTGTATGCTTCCTCATCTCCAGGACTTTGCTAGGGCCCTTTGTACTCATTACTGCTTATTGAAAGCCTACTCATGCTTTGGTGCTTCTCATGGTTTTCCCTGCACCACATGGATCAAATCTTCTTGCATAGCACAGTTCTTAGGTATATGCAGGCTGTAACTCTTACTATGAATATAGTCTTCTAAGCTTGTGAAGAACAAATACATACTCTTTTAAGCCTCATAATTAGCAGTATGCTTATGAATATATTAAATTGGAGAAAAAAGTCAGTCCAGATCATATTTATGTATCATGCAAAACCCAGTCTGCATTTTAAACATCCTTTGATAATCCATAAAAGGAATAATCAAAATAGAAATGAGTGAGATTTGGCTGTATATTACAGTGACAATTCTGTGTTTTCAGAAAATAAGTAAAGCAAATTCCTCTTTCCTTTTGTTTTTCCAAGATAACAACTAGCTTTTGGTATTTCATTATTTCTGAGATATTTTTAAAAATAAAATTTTTTCATTTAAAAGAGAAATTACAGTACCCTGTCTTGTAATATCTTGAATTTGAATACATGCTTTATTTATCCTACTAAATGCTCAAGCCTCATAGGGGCTAAAGTTTGCTCATTTCTGTGTCTCATACATGACATGAAGTGTTCAATGCATGTTGTAGAGTGATGGAATGACTTTATTTCTTCCTCTATGTGTAGGCAGATAGTGCATCTTGTATCTATGTAAATACATTCCATTATAGCATTCATATCAAAAGTTGATAGTTTAAAAGGCCATTCTCTCATTCACAGGGGAGAACTGTGTAGACCCCATATGACCAGGCGTCATGGCATATATATTTTCTATGGCAGGGTTAAGTGTTACGCTCTATCACAGAGATAGCTACATTATATATATTTATATGAACTTGTAGCATCAGGCAAGTTCTGTTGCATTAGGATTGCCATTATTAAAAGAGTGTATATGAGAAAGGGGAGTATACTATAGCCTCTAATATATGCAATTTTTAAAGAGTACTTATTTGCTTTACACTTACCATGTGGCAATACTATTCTGAATATTTAGTACATATTATCTCATCTTCTTTCCAAGAACCTATGAAAGGTATTACCCATATTCTTATTTCATAGATGTGGTGTCTAAATCACAGAGAAGTTAAGTGACTTGCCGAAGGACAGCAAGTGGGCTGAGATCTTGGATCCCGCACCTTATCTGTAGTGTGTCTCTTTTCACAATGTTTGTCTTGATTGAGATCCAGAATGTCCCCAAAAAGGCTCACTGTGTTGCAGAGTTGGGTTTTTGATGGATTTTTGGATGGCAAGTGAAGCATGAAGGTTCTATCCTAACCAATAGATTAATATACTTCCAGATTTGTAACTTGATGGAATTATTGGGAGGTGATAGAACTAGGGCTTCAAAGGATAAAGTAAGTCAGCAGAGGTGTGGTTTTGAAGACTATCTGGTCTTAAGCTTCTTCCTTTCTGGATCAATATCTCTTTGTTTCTCTCTGAATCTCTGAGTCTCTTTCTTTATGTCTTTCTGTCTCTCTATCTTTCTATCTCTCTGTCTCTCCATCTCTCTGTCTTTCTGTCTCTCACTATCTCTCTGTCCCTGTCTCTTTCTCTCTCTCTCTCCTTACTGACTGCCATGAGAAAAACAGCTTTGCTCTGCCATATACTTCCCTCACAATAATTCTTAAGTGACCATGGACTGAAGCCTCTCAAATTGTGAGCAAAAATAAACCTTTCCTCTGTTTAAGTTGATTTCCTCAGGTATTGAAACACAACTTCCAGAAATTGACTAACACAATATATTTTGTACTTTTTGGAGTATTATTATCCGTACCACTTGTACTTTCATAAACATATATAAACTGATCAAATACTATGTAGTCATTTTATTTATATATTAATTTATATTTATTTTCAGTGGAACTGGGGATTGAACTCAGGCCCTTTCACTTGCCAGGGAAGGCTTATTCCACTGAGATATCTCCCCGGCCCCATATGTAGTCATTTTAAAGAGGAGTAAACAGAAGACCAATGAAGGAAAGTGACTTATTTAAAGTTATGCATTTTTTGGCTACAGGCTAACACCTCACAGAGTCATCCCCCTCTTACACCACAATATCCCATTTATTGCAGGGAAAACAAGTCAGCTCCTATTCTTTCCACTGACTATTTTCAACTATTCTTTAGCTGACAGCAGAGCGTACCATCAGTGCATGCAAAGCATCCAGCACACCATGCAGCACACAGTCACTTCTCAGCAAGTGACTTTGCTTTTTGCCTTTCCCGGCCTCAGCTTCCTGCACAGCTTCTCTCATCATCATCATCAGTCAAGGCACTCCTCTGTTCCCCCAGTTGAGCAGGTTGGCCAGGTTGGCCCTTGGTAACAATAAGTGATGAAGTTACAGAGTGAAACTTAGATCAGTAAATGAGAAGGATAGGTTACCTGGGCTAAGAAGAATGGAAATGACAGAAACAAAAGCACAGAAACAGGGTCAAAGACGGGTGACTAGTATTGTAAAGTTTTTGCCCATTAGAGTCCTACAGCAACATGACAAATGCAACTGAGTGTTGTTTACTGTCCTACATTCGAGCACAGCCCTGCCCCATGAAGACAACAGCTGAGATGGAGTAAAACTGGCTGGGATGCAGTTTTATGGAATCCCAGAGCCATAACTTTCTAGAGAGAGATGAGTGTTGCTTATTATCATAGAGTGTCTCTTGTCAGAAAAATGTGAGAAGATATTACTTCCAGTATGATATATGCTTCTTAACAGACTAGGTCCAGCTTTTCTTTAGTGAATCCAATTTTCCAATTATTTTACATTCTCAACTACTTATTAGCTTCCTTCTCACTATGCTGGGTAAAGAAACAACAGGCTCTGAGTGCAAATGTATCACACATAGGGAGATATCAAGCTTATATGTAAATCTGTTATTTAAATGAGAAAATCCATAATTGTATGCTAAGCTAACTATAATTCTTCTGAAATGTTAATAGAAATGCTATATTCGAATGCCAGAAAATATAACCATTTTAAATAAAGATATAATCCTGGCAAGCTGTAAGTATGTGCTCCTGACATAGTGGAAAATGTTAGTAGTATGGTTTTTCCATTCACCAGTGTCAGCCACCTTCATACTTTCAAATTGACATGTAAGATAATTTTATATACATTTTTTCATTTATTTTTATTTTATTAAAATACAAATGTCAATCGGACAGTTTCAAGACACCTTAACCATACAGATTCGATGAATTAATACATTGCATATAATTTTATATACATTTTGGACACATTTCTCATTGCTTGCTGTTTTTAGCCTCTTTCCAAACACCTGTGCCTGATCAAACCTATAATATTTGTCAAGGATGCTTGGGGAGAATAGGTAATAAACTCTAAGATGGAAGTCACTTTTACTTCCATCTTAGGCAGGAGAGGAGGAAAGATGTGGGAACCTCTGTGACCAGAATATCTGTCCACTGGGCTTCCCTTGTAGTGGACGCATGATACCACTGTGAGCTTTCATGTCATAAGTCATACCCTGAATGGCCCACCTTCCAGCCATTTGTGTCTCTACTAAGCCAGTTCTTCTAGGAACGAAGTTTAAATTTACAATACTAATGATCCAGCTTAGGTGGACCTTACCAAAATGTTAGGTTTTCTTGGACTTTTTATTTCACTAATCTATTAAATACATTCTAAAATCAACGTGTCATAGTTATAGATGACAGCACAGATGAAGAAATTAATACTCATGTGTGAAAGCATTGCAAATCTCTGGTACAAAGCTGCACCTTTTACTGCTACTATATGGTAGGAGACAAAGGTAGATGGCAGGGGAGACATTGCTCATCTGCAATGGTAGTACCTTTTAGTACTAAAGAAGGCACCTATATAACTGCGGTTGGTCAGGTCCCAATACCATATTCATCCCTCAACAAAGCAACAGTGGGGATATTGGGGCAGAAAGGAACAAGCCAGTACCTTGACAGTACTGCTTTGGGAATGTTTATTTCCAACCCACGGTCCTGTTTGGGAATGTAGTGATGACATGTTGTGGAAGACCGAGTTTTCCTGTTCTCCTTCAAGCTCTGACACTAATTCACTGTGTGAGTCTGAGGAACTAATTTAAGGAATTTTCTCACTTACAAAGATATATAGACAGACAGACACAGATAGACAGACAGACAGAAATATGGATGGATGGATGGACGGACGGGTGGACAGACTGACTGACTTAGGTTTCCAGGCCATCATCCTCTTTCAAAGCATGACAAGAAAATTGCATGTAGCATAATTTTTGTTTGTTATATATAGTGGTTGAAAGCAACTAAAGTGACAAATATATAGTTTCAAAATCCTTTTAAAAGCCATAAAAATCTTACATGACAGTGTTGCAAGACCAAGATGAAGTAATACCGAGAACCTACAGAGCTAAGTATAGAAGTAGCTACTTTTGCCCAAATAGTGGTTTCCATTGCCAGAGAATTTGAACTTTCATGTAGAAAAACTTTTGAACCTAGAAGGACAGAAATCATAGCTCAGACTCACCAGAAGATAAGAAGCCTGGTAAGAAATATTCCCCAGACAAACCTAGGTATCTTAAGAATTATAACTACAGGACAAGTACAAACCACACATGTACCCTGTTGACCCTTCACCTGAGTTTTTACTGTCTAGGAAAAGTCTAATTGTAAATTTAAGAGGGTTCTGGGTTAGGGGAACTCCAGGATCCTGGCTAAAGCAAACACAAGTTTTTTTTTAATTAATCTGTTTCAAACTTTATTCCTACTGTTCTCCAGTTTAATTGGCTGCAAAAACTGAAAAAAAAAAAAGCTGCAGTGTTCAAGGTTGCTTGGGTTTAAAAAATATTAGAGATCTAGATTTTATCAGATCCATAAGCAAAAATAATTCTAAAAATAAGTTATCATATAAAATAGCAGCTCCTAGTAATTTCTTCCAAGTTTGATCTTTTTCAGAAGTGACTTATTTCAGTTTGCCTCACCCTTAGAAGCCTCATCAAAATTCTCCGCAAGATCTGGAACCTTGTCATCTTCCTCCTTTCCAGCAGCAAGTGGTGCTTTTCCATCCACAGATTGTTTGGGCAGAGCTTCAGCCAGTCTCCTTAAACTAATCAGACTGTCTGCATCAAGCTGGTTCAAGATGCTGGGTAGTATTTCTCTCAGTTGTTTCATCTCAGCATGGCCTATAATGGTGAATGTGTTTGCTGCCACAGATGCCTGAAGTTTTGGGTTGTTGAAGTGGATAAATGTTCCCTGGTTTGTAAACATATTTACCTCTTCAATACCAGAGATGTTGTTTACTCCTAACTTCTTTAATGAGAACTGAAGTTTTTTTACCATCTGCTGTGGCTGTTCTATGAACCACCTTCTTCTTTCTGGGAGTTCCTTTCCCACCAATGCGCACTTGTGCCTGCAGTTTTCAGAGTTTTTCCTGGTTCATGATAGCTTCTTTCATCCAGTTTGGGTAGATATGGGGCAGCATGGGGCCTAGGGCTGGTGCTTAGGGGGTCTTGGGTAGGCCAGCTGAGATTAGGTACACACACCAGAGACCTAAGATGGCATCTAGAGGTATGCCAGAAGTTGTAAATACAAATTTTGAAGTAAGATACTTTTATCTTACTCACAGTACCTTTAAAAAATAAAAAAACAGAAACAGAAACAAGGAAGAATGTAATTGGGGCTGGAAAGATGGCTCAGTACAATAAGTGCTTGCATGACAAGCACAGGGGCCTAAATTCAATCCCAGGTTCCAGAAAAAAAAAAAGACACCTTTAATTTGAATTTCAACCTTGCCCCTACAAATAGTTTTCAAATACAGTGACTAGCATGTGAGAACCTACACAAAAGTAAACAACAGAAATAGACCCTTAGAGACTTTAAATATTAGACTCATCAGAGACACTTTAAAACGATGCTTATTATGTGTCAATAAATGTAGTAAAGACTGTTCAACAGTTTGATTTTTTTTTTGAGTACTGGGGATTGAACTCAAGATCCTGTGCTTGCCAGGCAAGCCTTTATTCTACCAAGCTACCTCTCCAGCAGTTTGATATTTCTGTGAAGAATAAAATTATGATTTAAAATATATGACTGTATTAGTCAGCTTTCTCATCACTGTGACAAAATACAGTACCTAACACTTACAACTTAAAGAATGTGAGGTTAAATTTGGATCATGGTTTTAGGAGATCTAGTCCATTATCAGCTGGCTCGAGCATAGAAAATTCATGTTCACAGGGTGTGCTAGAGCAAAGCTGCTTAGTTCACGGTGACCAGGAAACAGCAGAAAAACAGTACCAGAGAATTAGACAAGGACAACACAAGTATAACAGCAGACCTCTGTGTCCTGTCAATACAGCCCCAGAAGTGTGCTCCAACAACTGCTGGTGTGCATACTTGATCCAACCAAGACGACAATGTACTTTAATTGCTACAATGATATAATGTTCAGTGAAATTTTATAATTTTTAATTAACACACAACAGTTATACATATTTATGAAACATATTACCATCATTCAGGCAGGCACTTTGCCACTGAGCTATATCCCTAGCCCTATTATAATTCAATACATGTAAAATAGTACAATGATCAAATAAGGTCATTACCATTATTTTGTGTTAGAAAACTTTGAACTCTTCTACTGATATTGAGATGTTAGTAAGAACTATTTTTTTGTATTTTTAGGAAAGGGTCTACAGGCTGTTCAGAGTCTCACTGCTAGATCAGACTCCTAGTGATCCGCCTGTTTGCAGCCTCCCAAGATCTGGGATTAAAGGTATGTGCCGCTATGCCCCGCCTCAATTGCCCTCTCAGCATGCCCCAGGGGGTAGGGCCAGCATGGCAGGCTCAGAGATTGAACTACCCAGCCCCTGTGCCTGCTTGCAGGTGCTTTAATCCACTGAGCTATTTGCCTGACCCTTAGTAAGAACTTTTTAATTCTTGACCATATATTGTCTCTATTGACTTGTCCTGCAAATGGGTTGTTGGATGGGGGACTGACAATATACCTCAATAATAAGAGTAGCCACAATTGATTCAAATGAAGTCAGAACCTGGGAACAGAAAAGACATAAAATAGATGCAACATCTCTTTTGCAGTCCAATTTCCTCAGAACTAGGGAGTGAGAGGCCAATATCAAAGGCATCAGAACAGTAGAGGCTTGAGCAGGGTCTGGGAAAACACAAAGCCGCATACAAGAAAAATCATCTCAGGAACAGCACTTTGGTAAATTAATACAGACTCATTTGTTACGTATTTGCTACATGTGAAAGTCCTTTATCTCTTGTAGGAACTTGGGAAAAACCACAAGAGAATGAGTATAGCAGCAATGCTTGTTGCCTGAAGGTACAATACATCCTGTGTCATGGCCCAAGGTCCTACAAGCACAAGAGCCCTCTGCTTGTTTTAAATCTCTTCTTTCACTGTCAAGAAATTGTTAATTTCTTTACAAGGGGCCTCACATTTCTATTGCTCATTAGGTTCTCAAAATTATGCATCTCATCCTGATGGCTGGAGTTGTAAGCAGACGGCAGCAGGGGCGCACAAGGTCAGTGGCTAATCACTGATTTTTGCTAGCTAAATGTCTCATGAATGTTCTGAGTCAGGCTAAAGGAATGCCCCAGGCAGCCCATGAGTAGAAATGGTGTGTGGGGTGTACAAAGGCAACAATTAGGAACTATTTGTGCCTGGGTGTGGATTTGAAGCTGAGTGGTAGAGCACTTACCAACATACATAAAGCCCTGTGCTTGACCCTGGTTGAGAGGGGGGGGGAGCACTATTTGAGCATTTGAGGGCTGTTATTACAACAGTGTTGTCATACATCTATTTATTAATTGCTATAACAGGAAACAAGGCACTGGGCTAAGGTGTCTGCATATACTGGGTAATTCCTTGAGTACACCACTAAAGAGTAAGTGCTTTAGAAACAGAAAAACATTAGATGTCCCAGTTTGGGGGAGAGCTTATTGTTCTAGTTAAATAGAGATATACAAACAGTAGTAGAAAATCAATGAAATAGGTAATATACATTTAAGTGGTAACTGCACACAAGTCTGAGAGGTGATGTAATTGGAGTTCAAAGAAGGAGTTTCCATGGTGTTGGAATGGTCAGAAACGCTTTTGAAGAAAATGGGGTTCATGATGCATCTTCAGTGGTAGGCCCTGCGTATATGACATAGGACTGCAGGAACTTTAAGCAAAGAGATGGATGAAGAAAGTGAGAGGAAGGAAGAAACATCTGCAGAGTGACAGGGACTGGAAGCAGTTTTGCTGAAGTAACAGGGACACAGAGATAGAGAAGCTGGTGGAGTTGCTAAAAAAGGCAGTGTGAAAGACTTCAAATATCACAATATAACCTTATTTGTAGATAGTGGGAACTGGTAGCAAAGTTTCAGGGCAGAGACATGGTTGCATGATAAAGGGATATTTGAGGAAGTTGAACTTGTGGGAAAGACAGGGGCACTGGGTGAGTTAAGTGGCACTGGAGCTTCCCAAAGAATTCCTAAAACATGTCTCTAAAGCCATATGGCCAGATTGTGTCACAAACATGCTCAGGACTGTCCTCTATGGCTATCATCCAAGAAGGCCAAGTGAGCACAATTCTGCATCCTCTGTCCTCTTTTTTCTTACTCTTCTCAGCGAGGGCCTGTCTGGACCCCAACTCTTGACTCAGTGCCCACACAAACACTAATAAGTGCCAAAGCGTTGTCATAGAAATCATGCTTCATTTCACTCACAGAGTGCTCTGCAGCCTCAAGGCTTCCTACTTTGGGAAGCTTTCAGTAAATATTTGAAGAAAGCAGTAAACGAGTCAGGCAGGAGAGTGGAGAGTGCATGCAGGACTGGCTGGTAAAGTGGGGCTGCAGGCAGAGGCTGTGTCACAGTCCTGGGTCTGGTGTGAGGGCCACCAAAACACAATTATCTTTCAAATCCAACACTGTAGTTAATAGGCTGGGCGCATAGCAATGCTTTATTCCCTTTCCAGTACCCTGGGGATGTATTCTAGGGCCTGATAGTCCCAATCCCAAATGACCATCCATCTCTGCCCATCCAGAAAAATACTAGCCACTCTGGACTTCTTTTCAGTATGTATAGCTTAGAATTACAAATTAAAGACAGGTAGAATCACAAAAGGAGGCCTAAAAGTTGCAGAGGAAAAAAAAACCAATAATAATAATGATAGTAGCAATTAGACATAAATCTAAATCTAGGTTTATTCTGTGCAGGGCAATGTAGAGGGGACCTCATTTAATTTTTAAAATATCTTTCAAAGTTGATCCTATGATGCTAGAAGCTAAGTGATTTACCCAGACACAAGGAATTGGTGACAGAACTGGGAGTATGAACCGTGATTTAAAATGTGTTTACTCTATCATATCACTTTTTTCTCCTTTTAATAATAGTTTTACTATGAAATATAGTATGCATCAAATAACTATATCTGAAAATAATTAATGCTAATATTTAAATGATAAATTTAAAAAATAATATTAAATAACTAACATTTTATTATATAGTTATATTTCTCTGTTTCTGCAACATCTACTTTGATGATGGTAATAATTTTAATAGTATCTACTAGGCACTTAGTTTTTGTCTAAGTGTGCTAAATGCTCACCTATACTCTATCTTATATAGCTCTCAACAGTGCAACAAATCAGAAATAGTACCATCTGCTTTAGAGAAGAGGAAATTAAGACAAACAGATTAAGTCACTTGTTCACTGGAACTTGTCCAAGCAGGGACATGAACTCAGGTCTCCAGTTCAAAGGACAAATTTCCAGCTGTTTTATTGGCATTCTCTCTCTACATAGCTTGAGCCTAGTAGAGTAGGTAAACCTTTGCCCTTCACTAATCCAATGATAACTTAGGAGCATTTTTTTGCTACATCTGCTTTTCCTGGAGGTTTTAAAAAGCCTTCTCTAAGAGACAGTGTATCCCTTTGGAACCTCAAGCTCAGCAGGTTTGCCTCAGCCAAGATTCTGGAATTATGTATTTCAGAGGATCCCTTCTGAGCCCCAGGGCACCCATGCACCTGTCTTTTTATTTTTTCCATAATTTTATTGAAGAACAAATAGCAATGAGACAGTTGCAAATCCAATTAGTAGAACAGATTCAATAATTAATACATTACATGTTGTCATCTTAGTGGTTATTTGCTGTAGAAGGTGTAGACATGATATTCTTTATACAAATATTATTAGAGCAGATGCTTCTACTCATTGAATTAAGAGAATGTAGCTGTATACCTATCTTTTTTTAAAAGCTGAATTATAATACAGTTTCAATAATTAATACCTTTTACATTGTGGTTTTCCTAGTGGTTGTCCATAGTACAAGGAGCAGACAGGATATCCTGTCCAAACACTATTAGTGCAAATCTTTCTTCTCATAGAATTATACGAAAGTAGCTGCATATTTACCCTAACTGTACTGTTTATACAAACACAGAATGGTCCTTTCTTTGTATCCCCTTTTTTTGTTTAGTCCTTTCAGAGATGGGTATTCTATTGTCATTCAATTATTATAGGTGCTTGAATTCAGTGAAACACTCCAACACAGTCCAGTATTCCACAATAGTAGTGGTTTATCTGAAGAAGTTGTTGACTAGAGCCTTTTACAGCTCATCATATTATTATGGTTTCATTTTATATACCTAGTTTTTATATTTTTCTGTTGGATGGTTAAGACTGAGATACAGCAAGACCTACATAACAAAAAATGTAACTGTCTTCTTTAGGGACATGCATTCGACTGTGCGTTCACATCTTACCTTGTCTCTGGTCTGCATTCCAGCCAAGATCAGCGCTGAGAATGTGGATATCCAATTTCAAATCATTCAGCAAACCTCCTTCATGGGGGCTGCAGTCAAGGATGGTTCTCTAAGAAATCATTTCTGCCCTAATTCTCCCACTGCCCTTTTCCTACATGGTCTATTAAAGCATCAGCCTGGTCCACTGAGCTTAGAGTCACTTCAGCACTTTCTCTCACAGCCTGTCACTGAGCAACCTCACCTGGAGACACACTCCTCTTGGTCTTTAGTGAGAATGACAGGTGGTGAAGGTGGATGAATGAATGCTGTTCTCTGCCCAAGTAAGAGACTAAAGTCAAATGGCAGATGCAGGTACAGCTAGGTCAAATATAAAACTGACAAAGTGATGACATCAGTTTTATGACATGACAATTCTCATTTAATAGCAACAGGAACCTCACAAATGAGAGACTGTAAAACACCAAGCAGCATCCAGCACATTAATGAAATAGTTTCTCCAACCTTTTGTCAATCAAATTTGCCCAGCATTTGACAAAGAGGCAGAAAGTAAAACAGGCTTTCAAAATAATAGCTGCTTTGTGAGCAAGAAAAGGGTAGCAAGAGATGACTGTTCTTTATACAACTGAATTTTAAGAATCAATTTTAAAATGCCATCCAACAAAAGACAAACTCCAATGAAAGTGAATGCTGCACAGGAGGTGAAAGACTAGCTGGGTGACCTTGGAAAGCAAGCCATAGAATTTCCGATCAGGAAGAGATGGAAAAGTCCTCCTCGTGCAGTCCTCTTTGGATGCTTTAACTCATTTCATACAGCCAGCATCTACTGATGACCTCACAGTGAAGAAGGACTCAACTACTCATCAAAGAATATCCTCTGGTTCTTAATGAGTGCTCCATTTTCTCTTTTGTTAGCTGGAAAACTTATGTCATACTACACATACGTCAGTAATTGATCATAGCAAATCAAATATAATAAACTACATAATCTTCCTAACAGTCCTAAAATGTGGATGCTATTAATAGTCCTGCAACATGGGTGGCACAGCTAAGTTGTCAGAGAGACTAAAATACTCATCTAAGATCACACAGATAGTAAGCAGCAGAGTCAGCGGCTTGTCACTCTGCACGTGAGCAATGTACTCTGAAACACTCATTTGTTAGGCTGCAGCCTATCTGCCTCCTTGAAACTTGTATGCCATTGACAATGTTGCTATTCTGAAGTTCCACAGACCACATTATACTTAATCTCTGGAAGGCCTCTGCCATACTTCCTTGTATAGCAGCTTAATATATGGGAGTCACTGTTCTAGCAGTTGTGGGGCTAACCCCCCAGATCAGGTGAGCAAAGGGTGGCAGAATATTTTCCATCACACTACCAGGTCTACTGAAGGAAATGAAAACCTCCAAAGTCACAGAGAGGACTGATATAAAATCTGAACTTGGATCTATGTCCTGGGATTTCTCACTCAATGCCTTTTATGGCATAGTGCCTGATGCTGCCCTGATCCTTGCCACCTGCCCCAAATACATAATACATTATTACTGTTAATAATACTTGTAGATGTGATTCAGGAGAACTTTCCCCATTCCATGCTTGATGCTTTGCATACATTATCTCACTTTAACCCTCAGACTCTATCCTGTGAAGTTGAAAATGCTATCATCTGCATTTTACAGAGATGGAAGTTGAAGCACAAAGGTGTCAAATAATTTGTCAACAGCTAAAAAGCTAGTGAGTTGCAGAAATTGTATTTAAGCAATCTGCTCAAGCATTGGCCGTGACTCATCCACATGGATGACACAGACAAAGGAACTACAGAATAATGTACAGGACTACAAGATAAACCCTGAGAGGACTTCAATGACCACATAGGAAATATAAAGTTCTTGTGTTGGTATATAAGTCTTGATCTACCTAGGTCTTAACCATCCAGCAGAAAAGTATAAAAATGAAGTACACATCGTGAGCCCATAACATTAAGCTGAGCTGTAAATGGATATGATCGACAATTTCTTTGAATAACTCACTATGGTTGCAGAATGCTGGACTGTGTTGGATTGTGGTGTCGAGTTCAAGCACCTAAGTTAGTTGAATGTCAATGGAGTGCCCACTTTTGACAGGTGTAGACAAAGGAAGGGTTTTAGAAAGA